>SMLS01066721.1:0-27174 GCA_004785975.1 Popillia japonica
ATATTTTACTAATCATGACACGGTCAACACCCGGAAACCCTCATTATGGTTTAATCGAGTATGATTATCGTCAAAGTTTCACGCCCATCAAGCAAATTGAAAGCAACTAAATGAAAAATTTAAAGAATAAGTTGAAAACTGAATCGGTTTTCATCTTATCACGTACTTCAAGCCAATTACAAGAAATCAAAATGTATGTACATACTTCAAGCGTTTATGTAAGAATAGCAATAAAGATATCCACTTTTCTCACAATATATTCTAATACTAAAATGCCAATAAATACAAACGTAACAGATGCAGGTTTTGTAAATACGTTTGTTATTTGCCTAAACTTTTTGATTACAGTCTATACTGTTACGTTACATTGATTCATTGAGAGAGCGGAATATTTTTCATCTTATGCATCGAAAGTACTACTAGTTTTCGCTATAGAATTGAGATATGTACATACATATGTATGTTCCGTGTTCCTATTTACATATATGCAACATGAAAATCTATTTCAAAGGCATTAGATGGGTTTTTATTACAAAAATTATGAAGTATTATTTTTCAATAAAAAAGGTAGGTACTATTAAGTATATTTTAAATATGTCATATATTGAACTTACATTTGTATTTAAACAACAAATTAAAACAAGACGTCAACAGGATCAGCCGTAGATTCCTTTCATAAACGGAATGATACGACAATAGTACATTCAGAATTATTATATGTGTTTTCAAAAGTACTTCCACGTCGCATAAACTGATAATGAAATCAGTTTTGGTGCATGGTGGCCATTGAGCCACACTAAGGATAGGTACTTTCCACCATATAATGATGCGCTTTGATTTATAAACTATGCAAGATTACTCCTGTGAAGATGGTAGTAATTCTTGGAAATATATACGGGGTTATCCGTAAATAGCTGCTTAACTAGACAAATTTGAAAACGACGTAGTGATTCTAAATGAAACAAAAATAGTGGTAATTCATAACAAATTTCAAATTTTTGGCGCCCAAAATGCACAACGTGGGTCAATTTTTTTTATCCTATACACATTTATACCAATACCGCCTATTAATCGCATGTGCAAGTAAAAATTTATGAAATATCGCTAGATCGTGTAAATCTTAAATGATGTATTAAAACGCAGCTGGTTTGTATTTCAATAATACAAAGGCAGAAAAAGCCTAAGTGGCTACCAACCCAGCCCAAACATTTACGGATATTCTAACTTGCGAGGAGCCTTAGTGTATATCTTGGGGATTTTCGTATGCCCTATGATAAATGTATAGGTAATGCAAAATACAATATTTGGTAAGCGTAAATTCGTCAGTGAACAGAATTACTGAAGCAAGATCTGACTGTTCGACTTTTCTGCGGTGAAACCACTCGCAGAAGGCAACCCGGTGTGAAGAATTTAGCTACGTTAATCTTTGCACGCATTGGATATGATACTGATGCAGTAAATTCGTTTCCAAAACATTATAACTACACTATAGTTTGAGACACATTTACTTGCTGTGCTAGGTTTGGTGTACTTATGCCGACATTCGCTTCCACAATGTGTAAAATTTGCTCTTCGACTTGAAGCACTCAGCGTGATCTCTCAAGACCGCGACCTTAGTACCATGAAATTAATGACCCTGAATCGCTAAGCATAGCTATAGCTAAACATTAAACGAGTAAATTTGATTAATGTCACAAAGAAAACATTGACTTTTGTAAAAAAGAATGCTGCATTACTTTTAAGTTAAAATACATTCAGCACGTAGCGGCCACACAGTTTCAACTTACAATTAAACTTTTTATGTTGTATTTGTTGCATATCCGTTGGGAATATTTTAATGTATTTAATTTTCTTTTTTGCGTGTGTGTTTATCCGTTTTACCATTATGGCGTATAATAAAAGTGATTTAGTAGACATAATTTAAATTTACAGCGAGTATGGACAAAACAGTGCAAAATCTCGTAAACTCTGGATACACGAAATTCAATTTCTGATGAACGAGTTGCGAAAATCAGTCGCATCAGTATCAATTCCACGGAGTACAAAGTCTGTTATCTTCAGATTATCCCGCGCAAGTAGCGTTTTGTGAGTGATTACTTCAGCAACATGGTTACGGTATCGATTGTTTGGTTACCATGAAAGCGTCACTTAGAATGGCGTATTTATTTATAATAATAAATAAAAATGGTAAACAGAAAACCTGTTGATCCGATACACATGGTATGTAAACTACAGGATAATGTATTTCAAAATTGCCGAATCGATCACGAAGGGCAAGTGCTCTAGCCTAGATGCTCTTCTGATTTAAATTAACTTGACTTCTTTTGTGGAATGATTTGAGAATATGTATTTATCACTGTCAACAAAATTTCTCCCAGCTATGTGTGTCTGATTTTTACATCGTGCGAAATTGTATAGCCAAGTTCGCGATGGATATTTCGGTCGCATATCGTAATACATACTATCCGTTATACAATGGTTTTCTTTTTCAAAAAAAAATTGAATTTTGGATTTAATAACAAAATTATCCAGCCAAGATAAGTGGACATATTGTTTGAGAAAATTAGAATCTGACAAAATTTGATTGATTCCCACAGAGGTAATCTGATAACCTCATAAATTTTACAAATCTAAAACGAATCGTTACATGCTGAAACGAGCATATCACTGCTAATAACATTTTATCATCCCTAACTTGTTCTAACGTCAAGCCGCTAGAAACTAAGATTCATTTAATAATTGGGTAAATTATTAAACGATATGACGATATATTAAACGAAAATGGCAATATCAACCAATAACAACAGCGCCAAAAGAATGATCAAAACCTCTTACAATTTCCACACAGACACCGAACTTTGGATGCGATACTTCAAACCTAATTTGCTGTTGCTGGAATGATTAGTACAACACAAACAATAAATGAGCGTTCTCATAATATGGGTATCAATACATAGATACCGATGGTATGCGTTGCAATTACGGCAGAATATAACACATCGTAGTTTATGGCATACAACTTAAGTTTTGTTAGTGAGGGGTTAAGATTCAGTATGCACTGAAAGAACAGAGATTTTTTGATCTGACGTGAACCATGACAACGATGTAATACCCTACTTGTTTGGGTCGCAAGGGGAAGACCCGGGTTGTCCGATACGGATCTTCACGAGTCTCAATTATGTTGTAGAGGGACCTTCCCTGAGTATCCAGGTACGAGCTTTTATCCTAACGCATTCTATCCTAGTTTCTGAGAAAAATCAACGTTGTTCTATGCCTGCCACCCTGATGGCTTGCACCTTTTTTGAATGTTAACGAAACGTGCTTCCCCGTGCCACTTACGAGCCTGCAAAGCTGTCGTTTGTAAAGTGGGCCTGCTCGTCGACTTTGTCATGTTCTGACGTAGCGAGCGAAGAGATTGATATGGAATGAACTAATTTCATTATACTATTCGTTTGTGAAATTCAAAACACGCGTCCTACTGCGAATGAAATATAATTCTTCATATTCTGCACAATAAGATTGAAAAAATAAATCCATCGGCAGGAATCGAACACGAGCCACCAGGGTGGTAGCCGTAGATCCAGTCTACAGCGCTTTCTTATACGGACACCAACACTAACGGTATAAAAGGAACGCGCACAACAACGTTGATTTTTCTCAGAAACTAGGGCGCATTATGATAAAAGCTCGTACCTGCATACTCAGAGTAGGTCCCTCTATACCATAGTTGAGATCCATCAAGATCCGTGTCGGACAACCCTGGTGTGCCCGTTGTCAGTATAAGGATGCTGGTAACTGAACTGTACTTCTTTTGGGATGAAATTTGATAGGATACTAATACCCTTTGTTCCCTGATACTGCAAAGCTTACGTATTTTTATAATATTTATTTTAATATGTACAACTCTTTTGAATAACAGTCATAAAAAGTCCCTAAATCTTTACGGGAATGTATATTAGTAAGTACCAGCAGTCGCAGTATTATAACCTATTAGCAGAATACTATTGCTATCATCATAATACAGGTAAATTCCGATAACACCAAACACCACAAGTTTAATTAATTGAATGTGTAAAAATGTTTACTAACTACCGTTTAAACAGCATTTCTTCTACTAAATATTTACGAAACCGCAATAGATCCATGCCTAAAGCTGATCTAATCGCTAACTCATAAAATGTGCGACCTTTCAAGGAATTTTAAACAGGACGGAACCACACTTGCGACTTACTGATTCACTAGATTCTCGTATTTACTGATGTAAATGTTTCAAGATTTGGTGGCGAATTAATTATTTTTACTACTTTCAAATATTTAAACTCAATCTAAAGAAGTTTCACTAAAACAAGTAAGAAGCAATAAAACTGTAGACCAATGTAAGTAAACTCATCAAAAGATATAACACATTCACAATAAGCCTTCACTGCTAGTCGTACTCTTCTACGCCGTTTCCGAATCCTCTTGTTATTGTTAGTACCGCTTGTTATTTACTACCGCTCGAAGAATGCCGCTTTCGTAAACGGTAAAAATAAAAATAAAGGGATTCACATCAAACTCTTCCTGGCAAAGATCCTCAACGAGAAAACTGCGACACGAAACAAGGCGCAAAAGAAAAAAGATAACTACAGTAAAGTAAATTTGTTTTACATCAACGGACGTAATTTTGTAGGACTCGGCAAGTAAATTGTCTAGTTTCGTTTAATTAAAAGGTAATGAGTTGGCCCTTCGCCCGTAAGAATGAACAAGCTAGAGTGGAATGTAGGGCAGTTATTACCTGAGAAGACAATTTTTAACTAGTTCTAGTATTATTTTAGCGTCATTTTTTTCTTCGAATCTTAAACCGCCCAACTAAAACGTGGAACTGAGCTTTTAAGATTATACGGCCCGCTTCGTTCAACTAGTCAAGGAAATGTCTGAATGGATACTGGAATGAGATGGAAATAAGGCTTCAGATATTTTGGAAGTCAAATTTAAAACTTCCAAGTCTTGATGGTATGTGTCATAATTAAAATGTACAAAGTTTTGGTTTTCCAAAAAACTACCCTGGATTGATATTGATCACATCGTACTAATAAAGACGTTACATAAAAGAGAATACAAAGATTTGCAATGAAAAGGATAGAGTATGAAGAAAAGATGATGAAATATGTGTAGAAAATGTAAAAGAATAGAAGTATTGATCCTACATCCACTAAAAAATATCCGTAAGATCTCATAGTCACAGTAGCATTTATTTTTTTTTAGCTTGTGTAACGCCACTTATTTTACTACATGGTACGCAGTAGACGTTGGTATTTGGTAGCGACAATTCTGTAAAAAAATGTTCCAAATTTATGTAATTAAACTATTAAATCTTTGTATATCATACATCCGATCGAAACATCTAGGTTAATAATTTACACATAGCATCAATTAACAAACTTACAAGTTCTCTTAATTAGTGGTACAAGCTTCAATAAAAGATATTGTATAATTATTCTAGCTCAATTAACTTGAATACAATAAATCTGAAATTGCCGCAAACAGAAAAAAAAAACATAAGAAAAACCGTTTGAAGCGACCGACCATTTTCCTCTTCTTACAATGGCAATAATCAATTCCTGTAACTACAGTCCCGTTTTTTTCTGCAAAAAAGATGCAAATTAAATTATTTTGCCAGTTAGTTAACCCTGGATAAATATTTGCATACATAACAGGGAAATGTCTGTAATGATGAGCGAATATATTTAGTAACACGTTGTACCCAAATATTAACGGTGTCGTATTAAAGAGAAAAACATAATGACGGAGATAAAAAAGTAGCTAAAAGTAGCTGCCGCCAACGTTTTAAACACTGTAGAAAAACGAGAAGTTTACTGAAACATATAGTTAGCGTTTTGTTTCAAATAAAGTTGTTCACAATTACAGCAATAATGCACGAAGGCACGAGGGTTTGTATAAAGCCCAATTTGTAATTCTCGACATATTTTTGTAATATATGAATAAATAAATAATTTGTAAGCGTAAATCGATATCAGTATTACGCATTTCATAAAAAGTGATGATTCAAACTCAAAATCGTTCAGAAAAATTAATTGCAACACAAACAAATGTTGAAATACAGAGAGCATCAAATAATCCAATTAGTCTAAATCATTCATCAACTTTTAAGAATAGTAATAAATTGAATGCAGGGTTCACTTCTTATAATAGTAAAGACGTCCACACCTCCAGACCTTGTAATCTCAATTTTATAAATTCGGTTCTAGAAATACAGGATCTGGCAAAATGAACTATCTAATTTAGCCCTTAACGAACGAATGCCGCCATAGTCGCGACAAATAATCGAACACACATAGATACAGTGCATGCAGCTGACGTGATATTACATGAAATCTGTTGGATTCGGCATTATATAATTGTGCACGCAACAACTAAGGGCGATCAGCAATTGTTTTTTGACGCGCTCTGTAGCATTCCTCTCTGAGTATTGAGCGAAAACATATCGTAGACTGCACATCATATATTATATGAAACTCAACGTTTTGCCATTAATGTAAATGCCTTCTTCAGGATCAAAAGATAGGACAAAAACCTTCTGATAGGTGAAAAGTGTCAGGAATGGTAACTCGACGTGTCAACCATGATAGAGGCGAAAACCGTCTGACACAGAAATACTGTTCTGTAGAGGTATGAAGTGCGACTGTGCAGTGAAGGGAATCAGTGTGCCTCCAAATACTGGAAAGTGGATAACCGTCGTCGTCATTGTGACTTTCTTACCTATCTGATCAAAACTAATTTTATGACTCGTGTCAAGGTAACGTTGAGCTAAGACTGAGTGCGCTGAAAACCGCGTCCTAACGTGCCGTTGATGCTAGTTTAAACTGAGCATCCAATTATACCTTTGTATATAGAACCACAATCACAGAGAATTTTATAGATGTCGTTATAGGAGAGAACATGGCGAGCATCCTTGGGGGAGGGAAGAATTTGGGAGATTTCGTTTAGAGATTTGAAAATAGCTTGTTTTTCTTACTAAGAATTCTGCCGATGTGATTTGTAAGGCCTTGCATGTAAGGGGTGGTGGTGTCATCCACGATTTAAGCCTTGTAAAATATGGCAAAGAAGAAGAGTGTTGAAGAATCAAAACCACTAGAGCGCATTTTTCTGTAAGTTCTACTTCAATATCTTTTTTTGTGGACATATTTGTACATATACAGCCTACTAATACTGAAAACTTCCATAATATCCAATTAACTGATTTTAATTGTGCATTTTTCCTTGCGTTGGCAACAACGTAATGAATTTTTTTAAATTCCGTCCATTTACTGGTCATTGCTCAAAAAACGCGCTCTATCGTAGCAGGAGTTTTTTTGTTTGATTTAACTATAGTGTTTCGTTAATAACCGCTATTGTTTTCAATGCATTCTTCTATTTGTTCGGCAATTTTTGCACAAGATTTTGGAGAAAATGAAATGAATTAATTTCTAATGTTTACTTTCAATTCTCTATTCTGTTCTACGTTTATTCACGGGCACTTGGAACTAAGTCCTCTTCCAAGAAAATAATCTGAGCTGAAAGATATAGCGATCTTGCTGGCCTTGGAAACGTACTATTTCTGGAAATTAGTCTGTTTGCAAAGAATTGTCGTAAAAGATCCATGCTTATTCTCCCCATTGGCACCTCTTGCTAAAAAGAGTAATATCTCTTTTCTTCTTCAATTTGAAATAAAAGGAATATCTGTAGCATTTGAACATATCGCGCAGCTTTAATTGTTACGGTTTGATAATTCTCTTCAAAAAGGTAAGGCCTGATTATTCTGGAGGATGAAATGGCACACCATACAGTTACTTTAGGGCAATGTAAAGATCAATTTCACATACAAAAATGTGCTTCCTCAGTCATGAAAAGATTATTTTGAAACCTCGGTGATTATCATGAATCAGACGACAAAATGCAAGTCCGTTACTCTTACTTTGATAATTTCATTCCCGAGTAATTGAGATTTTATATGGATAGCATTGTTCTTATACTTCGATCATTCAAACCAACAACAGATGCATGTTTAATAGCCGATCGTTTTAGACTACCAAGAATTGCATTTCTTACCCTTTCTTCGTTACCTTCATTGCAGACTGATCTTGGTCTGCCAATTGATTTTTTATCTGAAATAGATCCCAGTCGCCTCCATTTATTGCACCAAACCAAAATGGTGTCACACTGAGGCGAGCGGCGGACATTAAAATGACGTCCAATGTCACCCTCCATTTTAACTGTCAACAATCCTACCAAAATCAGATGATGTTCATGTAAAAAATAATACAAGAAATCATGGAAGTACTGAAACGTAGCTGGTAATTCTAATTGTATACAACAATTTCAAAGTGAGAACTATGAAACTTCAACAGCGACAATTGTTAGAACATCAAAATTAACGGCAGTATGTTACAAGCACTAAATACATACCTACATACAATCGTTCAGAATGGTTCAGACTGGTGTGCATACATACATATACATATGTACGTCATGTACGCACACTACAATATAGGCTACTTGCCACTGGAAAAAAATTATTTCCACAAGAAAAGCATACTCTCAGCAATGAGAAATTGTTATGGGAAAATTAAAGAGAAGGCTACCGTTTTTAGTCTAGCACAGCATTCTTTATAAGGTTATTACCTATGTACATAAACTATAGCTACAGTTGAGATTATTAGCTACGATACCGACAAATAGAGGGAAAAAGCTACCGATACAAATAGTCACAATAAAATAGGAGTTTGTAGGATTAGATAATGTAAAGTTTGCTTTAACAGCTTTAACATATTGGTTCAACATCTAGATGCATAAAATGTATTTGCAACGAGTGTCGTTGGTAGAAAAAATTATTTTCATTTGTCATTTTATAATCCCGCTACATTGTTGTGTCATATATATAGAATTAAAGCATTTAGTACAAAATGCCGCATATCTATCAACGTTATGTCCAATTAAATATGCGTGAAGCAGTTTAACACAATTATCCTCTACCAGCAATGGATGTTTTTCGTAGTCGGCGTTCATATTTAGCAGATGTTTTTTCACACGTAGTACATTCTGCAGATTTAAATTATTTACATAGATGCATCACATCAAAGCTCAGGAGCAACAAATATACTAGCATACAATAATGAAGTATAAATACAGACCTTGCGTGAGGTGTTAGAAGTACTAGTCTAGAATGAATATTACTATTGACGTTTACTATGATATTTAAACATGTACACAATATTTCAAACTAATCTTTCTGGTACGAGTTTATCGAAACTTGAAAAAGTATTACAGAAAACAATTCAATACAAGAAGTCGTTCTTGCCGTACATATGCAAACGATATTAAATACTTAACTATTTCAAATCTTAGCTGAAGAGATGCTCATCTGGATGGTACTATACTAAAGAATACTTGATCAACGCAGTGTGATGTATGAACTAGAACAAACATAAGCAAGCAAAGAAGAAACCATTTCAAACTTAGTACATAAAAATGTATCATCCTGAAACTCTGATGCAGTGGAATCTTTGATAGAATTTAAATTAACTCTAACCTAAACTAATCTACTTCTGGATGGATCGTAGATATATTGGTAGGTACAAAATCTACCTCAATTTACCTCTTGTTGCAGAAACATTCAACTAGCACTGGTGTGAATTACCAATCCAGTTTTCTTTATACACATACTTACATACGAGGGATGTACGGTATTTACGGTACCTAGTCTAATAAATGTCGAAATAAACATTACACAACAACACCATTCTTTCGTTGTTTATCTGTCAAACCAAGTGACAAAGTTGAGTCGTGTCATATTTGTTAAAAAGTTGTCTTAAGTTAAAATGGACGCTGCTCAAAGATTTTGAAAAATGGAGAAGCACAAACTTCACACTTAATTATATGTATATCTGTTGGCGCTGCCACAAATTTATGAAGATATGGTCAGTGTACTTGGGGATGATGCGCCTTCATATGAGGTGGTGAAGAATTGGTCTAGTGCTCTTCGATGTGGACGAACAACTCGCAAACATGCAAAAGGTGCTTGTCGGCCCCAAACTGTTTGCACTCAGAAAATTGTTGATCGTGTCTGTCACTTCATTAAACAAAATCGTCGGTTAACTACTACGGGCTCTGCAAACAGTACAATTGGAACAATAATCAGTAACTATTTGGGACTTCAGAAGGTGTCTGAAAAATGAGTACCACGAGTGTTGATACCAGAACAAAAGTTTCCGGTCCAACCCTCGCCCGGGAAGGTTTTCTGTGACACCAAGGGAACTTTATTAGTTGAGTACCTGGAATGAGGACATATAATCACAAGCCAATATTACACTACACTAATTACTCAACTTCGTAATTGCATTAAAGAAAAAAGAAGAAGAAAGTTGGCCCGTGGAATTTTGTTTCATCAGGATAATGCTCCAGTGTATAAGAGCTTCGTTAAGTGCAATTAACATTGCAAGTTTTGAACTGAAGGACCATTCGCCATACTCACCTTGATCATCATCATTGATAACGATAATGATATATTAATATTATTGATGAAATGTTGATTATACACCAATATTAATAAACATTATTTTCTAAATATCATTAAGGCGGCCCAGATAATATTCAGGTACTTAAAATTTATGTTTAGTATTGCCTAGTTATTAAGGGTTTAGCTTAATACATCGTTAATGGTTATAATGGATCGTTATTTATAATATACTCTACATAATGAAGCCCTATATACATACATACATACCTATACCTATAGTATATCATAGACTTGTAGCATTTGTCGAAAACGATCATTATTTCATCTCGCGCTAGTAATAGAAAAAATATATGAATTCATAAATAGTTGTGCTAGCTCAAATGTGTGGAAACTTCATGTTCAAAACACGCTAACGACCCATATTACAAAATGATAATTGTCTCAAACCTTTAAAATGTTTAAAATTACTTTTTGTTTAAAATTTTAATTTTTTATGATTAGAAAAATATGTGCTACTGAGCTGATATGATATTAAAATTTTACCAAATCTCAGTAAAGATTTTGTCGTTCCTAATAATAACATAGATAACAAAATTATGACATAGATAGACAATACAGAGTATTCTGAATTTTCGTAGATTGAAATTAACTTTTAGTCGAAGATTAATTACATTACCTCACCATTTCATTTCATGGCAACTCCTACATCAATTCCTATCAGAATTCTCCCAAGGTATTTTGCTAAACGTAAATTATCCCCATTTACTGTAACTTTTAACCCCAATCTTATTATCAAATAATCTCTCCCATCTTTGTACATGTTCAATGTTACCATAAATAATGTTGTATTATGTTGAATCGGTGACCTTGAAGATCAGGATTTCTTACATCTAATTCAACAAGCTTCAAATACTTCTATAAGGTGTGGATTGACGTTTAAACGTGGCTTTGGAGAAAAAACTTTAACCCAGTTCCTTAAATAAAAACACCTTCGAAAGGTGATAGCTATTTCTTGCTATTTTCAATAGTGCCTCTCGGTCTAACAATCATCTTAGTAGCAATTCCAAAATGTGTACCCAGATCGACAGTCACCTCTGCTGACAACTTAGCACGACCTTGTAAATGACCAATAGTGCTCAATTAACTTTGAGTCACTCTCTTTGAAGACCTCTCAGTGGTTTCCTTGTTTTAAGGATATCTTTCTACTACCCATAAAACATAATATAGATAACAATAAAAATCAATTATTAATTCATTCATGTTTTAGTGACCTAAACGTAAAATGATATCTAGAACTAAAAGACTTATTGTTTAGCCAAAGTTTGGAAAGCTAAATATTTCAGCCAGTCTTAGGCAAAAACGAAAACCTCAGCTATTTACCATAAACTTTACTTATAAATTTTATTCAAGATCTTGGTCTTCGACCATTACACAAAATACTTGAAAGCTGAACGGTGTTACTATTTCGGGTACGATCATTTGTAGCCTAAACATGCTAAATAGGTCTAGCGACTAGTTCATAACAAAATCTCAATTGCATCCAATCATCTTCATCAAAAGGCGTAACACTTCTCCTAAACGAATCAACATTGCTTCCACATCTGTCTCAAGGCAATTTGTCACTTATACAAAAGGCCTTGAAGCAAATAAATCCATTCTATAATTAGCTAATACAGTAATTACACTAAAACTAGCAGAATAGGTTTAGGGACTACTGACCTCACTGGATGCAGGAATTAATCAAGAGAATCGCATATTGAATTAACATATTATTTAGTATTAGTATCACAATATTATTAGGAACTACACTGATTTAAGTATCATATTTGCAAAAGCGAAAATATCTTAGTTTTACTCCAGGCAAAACCAAAATATAATTTGAAGAACTGAAAATATTTTCATTTTATTTTGCAAAATTGAACCCGAACAGTTATCCCGTATTTTATGGACACTTAGCCACATTTTACTTTGAATGGTGGAGTTAATACTCAAAACTGTAACATCTGGTCTGGAGAAAATCCACAAACAAACCACTCAAGAAGGTCTTCATGAAAAAATCACAGTTTGATGCGTTTTTACAGCTGATTTTATCATTGGTTCGTATTTTTACGAAGAAACGGAGATTGGAGAAGCAGTATCTGTAACTATAAACGATGAACGATACTTGCAAATGTTAAGGGATTATGTTAGTCCACAACTGCAAAACGAGCACTACGAAACTTCAACACATCATTTTTATTCAGGATAGAGTACCCCCGCACACTTTCCGATCAGTCGAAGAATTGTTAGCCAAAGTTTTTCAAAATTGTCTGTTAAGCAGACATTTCGCAAATTCATGGAAATCAAGACCACCTGATTTTAACCCAACGTATTACCGCCTGTGAGGTTATTAAAAAAGGTCAGTGCTTAGTAAATTGGATCAATTCACACAGAAAGTTATGGAATGTTGTGCACAATTTTGACAAACGGTTAGTAATCTTAATAATTTAAAATATCTCCCTTTCTTTATGATAACCCACTATATCTAAAAAGATGTACAAAATTGAATAACGATGTAAGCAGTACAAAAATGGAAAAATTTAAATTACGGTAAGTAGACTGATGAAAAACGCTCACAGATTTGATCTAGAAATATATGTTGGCACATAATAAATGGTGTTACATTAATAATGATAAGGAATCAAGTGATATTTATAATTACGTAGATATAGGAAAGTATTCAGAATTGAAGATGCGCGTCGAATGTCACATAGTTGAAGTTTTTATCGCTTAAAAGTATAAGTCACGGTTTTAGAAAGTAATCATGCATGGAGCATGCGGCATCTGTTACTGGTTCCCCGCAATGTTCGTTGATAACCTCAGCGAGATTAAATTCCTTATCTAGATAAGAGCTAAAATAAGCTGTGCATACAAAGTACTCACAACGTCAAACATAGGTATACGGGCGGATATGCAAGCTGTGCTATTTAAACTCCAAATCCTGGAGTATGTTCAGGATAATTCCTTAATTTAGAAATTTAGTTTGCTCTGAGAGGAAAATGTATTTTGTTTTCAACATATAGCGGTAGGAATCATGCTCTTCGCGGTAAGCCTTCCTTGAAACCTTTTTACGTAATTTATTTTTACATTTATTTTATCTGAATAAATGTTTGTAATTAAACAGTATTTAAAATTTATATAGAATTTATCTTCTGTATTTTAATGTACTTTTCTAGGGCTACCAATATTATATAAATTTATTTATTATTATTATCCAACAGCAGCTAGGGCTGCTAATTACAGGATAACCTAGATAATAAGTGCATACCTATAATATGAGGGAAAAAAGAAAAGAGGGAATAAAAAAGAAAGAAAAATAAGATACGAAACCTCTTAGACTACAAATACGGTACATGGTAACGGGACAGAAATGATCATAATAATAATAACAATCAAGTGATCAAATGTTAATATTTCCCCCAAGAAGTATTATTACCAAAACCTAATTGGTTTAGATGCTGAAAAAAAATTATTGTTAATTCAATTGTGTTTTATTAACTTCCACGTGGAAAAAATGTCGTTTGTATATCATGATTTTGCACTTATTTATGTTCAACGCGAGTCGATTAGCTGTGCTACAGTGGTACAAAGAAGTAACATCTTTCTGCAGTACTTTATAATCGGTAGGTGTCGAACTCTAGGGAATATTTTTAAATCGTCCGCATAAACAAGGCATTGAGACTATAGAATCTTCGAAATATCGTTGACGAACATGATAAACAACAATGATCCGAGAGCCGACCCCTGTGATACCCCAGATAAGGACCCATACAGGTAAGACCTCTCTCCATGATATTCGACGTAGTTTGTATATCCCGTTAGATAGATAAAATTGGAGAATCTGAATAATAATATAATAATAAAATCAACGAATGTTGCACATTGTCGAAGGCTTTACCAAACTCAACATAAATTGTGTCAACCTATCGCTTATCCAAGGCATCAGATACTTGGTGAACAAATTCGCCCAGATTGGTGACCGTCGATATGCCGCCAACAGATCCATGCTCTATAGTTGACAACTGGTTAGCGCGTCGACATGGCTATGTGTATAATTATACATCATTGTCTTAAAAATCTTACAAAAATTACAAAGCAAAGGTAAATTAAACTAAACTAAATTTTAAGATATTTTTTAAAGATTGTTTTATATTTTTTTCAGACAATACTATAAACTTAACATCTTGAAGTAGGTATATATACAAGTCGTGTGCAAATTATTCTAATCAACAATATCGATATTGGTTGAGATAAGAAGTGTGGAAAAGTTAGTAAGAGAATAATGCATAGTGAACTAAAAACGCCCGATTTGACCAGGCCGTTAGAAAATGAACTATTTTGAAAATTCTGATTTTAACAGCTTTTAACGTTTTCAATTTTATTCGGCTTTTGTGATGATTATAAGTTGTAGTTATTATATCTACAAAAAGATGTAGATTTAAGATACCAATTCAAAATGGGCGATTATTTTAATGTTCTGCAGACTACGATACCAAGAATTGGAAATGGTTTGCTGTTATCCCTTCCCAAGCTAAATGGTATGTGATGTTTGCAGCTATTGAAACAAAACAAAGTCATATCGTTTCGGTTCGAAAGATACGGTTTCAAAATCAGAGATGATATACATCTATGTTTGAAGAGAAATTGTTTATCAATGAAGGATTATTAGTGTAAACCGGTAAGAACTTTAGATGAGATTTCTTTTAAAAGCTGATCCTTACATATAAACACGATTATCGGGCTTAATGAGCTTCAGAGAAGTTTAGCAAAAGTTTGTTTAACTAGTTTCCACCCAACGATAAAATTATGAAAACTATAGGCTAAAAGAGCCGTTTTACACGGCCAAGAATTATAACGAAATTTATAGTCATAATTTTGCCGAAAATTTATAGCAAAACTTCCGTTACAATTATTTGTCGTGTAGGAATATTTTTTTAGTGTGTTTTTTTGTATTCATTTTACACGGCCCACAAATTTCAAGAAAATTATTAAGAAAATTAGTGTCTTGCGCATGCGCATTATCAGATAATTGATGTATACAAAAGAAACATTACCTATATAAAAAACAATTAGTATATGTATTTTTATGACCTTTTTTTACTTATCTTATTTTCCCGATAGTTTTGTTGTAATTGACCTATAAAAGTGGAAAAACTATCAGGAAAATAAGATAAAAAACAATATAAGTGTATGAAGCTATTCATTTATCATCTCCAAAATAAATAATTTACAATTGTTAAGTGTTGCAACAGTTAGTTCTTTTAGTTTATTACTTAAGAAAACGTTCAAAAGTTAAAAGAATGCAATGAACAAAACGGTGGTTGTTGAGGAAAAGTGGAAGAGGAACATTAGCTCTACTAAATAATGAATTGAAGCAAGAAGATCCAAACGCATACAGAAATTTTATTGGAGTTAGTGACGTTCAATTTAATGTTTAATGTCTTTTCTTGGTCTTCCACAATAATGTTAATGTTGATGTTAACGTTAAGAGATTTGCATTTATAAGTGGGAGGAGCTCCAGCCAAAGTAAACAAATAAAACTATTTCAAGTACATATAGGGTTTCTGCTTAATAACAGTGCGCATGTTCCAGAACTCGTTTCTCATTGGTAGATGTTAAACATGATGTTAAGAAATCCAAATAAAGTTTTGAACGTTAACATGATGATTTAACATTAACACTACCATTACCATTATTGTGAACACTGTGATACATCATTTGAATATTAACATCCAACCTAACATTACAACTACCACTAACATCAACATTATTGTGAAAGGCCCCTTGGAATGTTTAAAATAGATTCTAAGGTATGCCTTCTTAAATTCCTATTTTTATAATTAATGGATTTTATTTTGTAGAGATTTGGCCATTTACGGTATTCCTCTATTAAAACTGTCACTTCATCTATACTCCACGGGGCCTTTTTTTATTAATTTATTTTTTTATTACTCAGTCTAAATACTAGCTGTAAAACGAGGCGAAACAAAGTGAGGTTATCTATTATGTTTGACACCAACTATTCCAAAATTAAATCTCTGCACATATTCTCGCGCACTTTCTTGAAAATATTATCCATAATATTCAACAAGTTCAATATATTTATGACGAAATTTTTCAAAGTAAATTTCTCAATAAAATTTACTGTTTTACACGACAAATAATTTTAACGGAAATTTTGCGATAAATTTTCGGCAAAATTATCAGTATACATTTCGTTATAATTCTCGCCCGTGTAAAACGGCTCTAACAAAAACAATTATATTGTTTCATAGTAAGATCCCTGATTATGCTACAACTTTATTCAATATAGACTTGAAGTATGATTCTTTAACAATTAATTTTCTTTTTCATATGTTTTTGCTATTTCCATTTTAGAGAACTACATGAAGAGGTACAAATAACCACAAACACAGTCTAATAACGACAGAGAACACATTCTTTGCACTATTACTATTAGTACGGGAGCTAGCAACGTGTAAAAAACAAGAATTTCAGGTCAGCTGATTTTTTGATATGTTGTCCTTATTGCTCCTTCGGTTAGAGTCTGAGCCGTCTGGCTGGCGGTAGCGGTTGCTTATATTAGTGCGCAGCCTACCTGTACAGGTAATAATCCTAGATTTGAAAAGAATGTTAAGAAGTGTAAGTTTTAATTTTGTCACTTTGGATAGGTTTGCCTGACATAAATTTTTTATTGCCAGACACTTTTACCATTGCTAATTACATGCCAGACGCGAATTTTCTTTTTTTTTAATAAAAAATTCAAAGTATTTTATAATGTCTGACATTTAAATATTATCTTATTTACGGATAAATAAATCTAAATTTAATTTGCCAGACGTTAATTCAGTTGTTTAACTTTAAATAAACACGATAAAGTGTGGCAGTATGATGCTAGTATCAGAGAGAGACAGATGCAGAATCTACTGCCGAGAATGAGACAGAAAACAATCACAAAGGTATATACATTACTTATTCTTGCTTTAGTGAGTACAAATTTCGATACATATACATATAAATATTTTAACAGAAAAAAACTAAAATTAAAATAAGACTAATTTAGAAAGGAGATAATGAAAACATCATTGAAGTTTAAAAAAATTACATTTTTAATCAAATATTTTCTGGTCACTATACGCAAATTACAAATAATTAATATTAAGTTATAATTTTTTTTTATTCTATAATAGTGTCACAAAAATGATACATTATGATGATGACACGTTGACGTTGGCATTGGAGTGAGTGGAAATGTTAAAACAACTTTCTCGATGTGTGATTGTTTTCTGTCTCATTCTCGGCAATAGATTCTGCATCTGTCTCTCTCTGATACTAGCATCATACTGCCACACTTTATCGTGTTTATTTAAAGTTAAACAACTGAATTAACGTCTGGCAAATTAAATTTAGATTTATTTATCCGTAAATAAGATAATATTTAAATGCCAGACATTATAAAATACTTTGATTTTTTTATTTAAAAAAAAAGAAAATTCGCGTCTGGCATGTAATTAGCAATGGTAAAAGTGTCTGGCAATAAAAAAATTATGTCAGGCAAACCTATCCAAAGTGACAAAATTAAAAATTACACTTCTTAACATTCTTTTAAAATCTAGGATTATTACCTCTACAGGTAGGCTGCGCACTAATATAAGCAACCGCTACCGCCAGCCAGACGGCTCAGACTCTAACCCAAGGAGCAATAAGGACAACATATCAAAGAATCAGCTGACCTGAAATGCTCTTCAAAAACGTTGCTAGCTCCTATACTATATACTGCGTAGGAAATCATATTAATATACTTCTTAATTTAATCACCTCCTATTCTAAATCAATATCTAGTCGTAAAGTTTATTGAATAAACTCGTAACTGTTCTTTTGAAATCTCAACGCACTAAAAATTCTATATGAAGTTAACTTTTCAAGTTACAAGTCCTAGTTTATTATTAATGATTCTGTACTAACACTGCCAAATTTAATTCATTTGCTTTTATAATAATTCATTATTTTCATCGAGTTTTAGTATAAAACCACCTGCGCGTCAGTATTGGAATTAAAATAAGAACGCAAAGGCTGAACTCGCCTGAGTTCGAAAGTTACAGCGAGAGTTGTAAACAAGAGCTAAGTGCTGCTTTCGATTACCTGAGCGAAACACTTCAAAGAGCTTAGCGGCGGGATAACTTCAAAGCTCCTACACAATTATCGTAAATCGAACACCTCGACTCGACAACCATCTTTCACTATGCAGAGAAGTTTAACTTGTGTAAGGTAACAACAGAATTGAATGGAACTTGCGAGAAAAGAAAAATCTACGCAGTTCGCGGACATGATAGCTTTCTTCCATTACCGTATTACATGACATACACATAGTGGAATCCAAGTTAAACAAGAGAGTATAGAACTGAAAAATCGTGGAAACAAAAAAGTTAACTAAATATTTGCAGTTGATTGTATTCTGAATTTATATTGGTGGAAACACAGCTAATACTTTTTAAATAGTGAGATAATCAATTTGTCGTTATCTCAAAAAATAACATCAAAACTATTTTTTAACTGTACATACAAAAAAGAAAAAGGGTTCCCTATTATTTATCAGTAACAGAAAATACAAACATAGATAATAATTGTGTACATATAAATACATATATCCTCACACAGCTGAATAACAATTGGTAAAGCAAATATCTCGACCAGGGTAAGTCCCATTTAATCTCCAAGCTAATTACTTTAAAAACAGTTTTTGTACTTTTTCAATCGCCAATATCTGATGAGTATAATGAGGGTACCATATGACTAATGCATACTGCAACTCACTCTGAACCAATGCAAAGTAGACAGATTTAATGGCCTGCAGATTGTTGAAATTGTGGCACAATCTTATGACAAAACCTTAGAAGCTGCTAAGCGGTGGTAGAGTGATCTGAAAGTATCAGTCGGGCATCAAATAATACCCCTAAATCCCATAATTGGATTCAGGAATCTTGTATATGAAATGACAGGGCATTGTCCCACATTCAAAGATATTTTATTCAACAAACATCAACTGTCAACAAGCAGTAAGTTAGTTTGCAGGTTTATGCAATCGGTGACATTCCTAATAGTACTGCAAATTTTCAGATCATCTGCATAAGCCAGTAAATCACACTTTAAGCTATTCAATAAATCATTGATCAAAAATATTAAACAGCCAAGAGCCAAGATGGGATCTCCGTGGCACTCCTGATGTCTATAAAATCTCGTAATGTATGATGTGTGTCCATTATAGAAGAGGTCAGCTCTTCTATTTACTAAATATATCCATCAACCTCAGCAACATTCAGTCATTCGAATCAAATGCTTTGGTGAAGTTTGCGTAAATTACATCAACCTGCCCACGATTATCCAAAGCTGCTGCAATACGTTGAGTAATATTCCAGGTATAAATCCATGTTGGTACGCTGATAGAAACGGTTTCACATGCAAAAAATTCTGGAATACAATATCTGTTCTAGCAGTTTTGGAAAAGTGGACAATATACAAATATGCCGGTAATTATTAATGTTGTCTCAATCACCATTTTTAAATAAACCTTTAATGCAACCACGCCAATTAAAACAGGAAAAACAATAACAACAACAAAAAAATTACAATATTCGCAATAACTGCTCAAACGCACCATTGTTCTCGCAGTAATAGCAAAGCGGGTTTTCAAATTCTTGTGCTATTTTTCAAAAGTTTTCCATTACATACTTCTGCACACTAATAACCTGTAGATATAATGAATCATTTACTATGTACTGGCTTTAGATGCTTTCCTGGAAAGAGATTAGACCTTGTCTGTACGTTCATCCAGATTGCCGTTTAATCATTCCAGCTGTCAACCTAGTAATTTGCAACATACTACCAGGGAGCACCGATATGCCGAAAAATAATTACTGCTCACCAATCATTTGGCTACCTTCTTCACCATGCTGGTTTTTCACTTCCTCAATTATCAGAAGGTCGAGTATGTCGAGCATGTTTCAGTAAACATTACCAATTCTAACGGCTGACTCATTGAGTATTCCCGTTCTAATAGTCATTTTTTGACTCCCTCTCTCATAATATGGAGATTTTAATGGGAAATTTATGCACCTTATGACTTTGCACACCTACGAGTGAAGAAGTCCAGAGGACACTACAATTCCACACGAAAAGTTGGTTGGTTTCATGGTAGAATTGTTATGGATCTACTTGCGTTAATTCGCGAGTTTTAAGCATTCCTTGTTTTTATGCAATATTGCGTTGCATAGAAAAAATCACACGAACGATTATTTCTTCTTTCATACTCACAACTTATATGTTAGTACATTTACAAATATTCGGAAATAACATTTTTACACCTACCTTGTTATTTACCAACAATAGCGTACAATAAACCATTAAACAGTAATTCACAAATACCTACTTCAATCAGTAATCAGTGTATGTCTCAAAAATACAATAAACATTCGTAAAACTCGGATACGTGGTAATGAACAAAGGGTGGCGAATACATATGGACGCAGTAGTACGTGTATGTGTATGTGTATATGCGTGCGTATGCACTTATGCTTGCGTACAGGTGAAAACATTATTAAGTTTTCATAATCTAAAGAAGTTACACCTACAGATGTGAATTATATTTCAATAATTAAATTCGTTCCACCGTTCATATACATACATACATATACTTATTTCTGTAATTTCTGAATCAATAATAACGTTTGTTTCAAATAATATAAATCTGTAGAAGCTCATTTTTTACACCCAAGTTTATTGTATGATAAGCGGAAACGAAATTATAGGATCGGTTCATTAAAATCTGACCGAAACGTAATTAAATAATTTAAAACAAGATACACACTTGTTACAACAAAAAAATTAAATGAAAAAATGAAAAAAAAACAGTATCTATTTATTCAATTTATTCAAAAAGGATTTTATAAAATCGTGCAGGAGTTGTGATTTTATGCAAAAGATTCGTTGCTAAATGCAATCACAATAATACTATAAATAGTGATAAAAATTATATCACTCCTGTATAACATGCTTTATAACATTCTCTTTATTTTAAATATGTCTAACAAAAGAGAATATTAATGTTGCATACATGTTTTAGTTGATTTCATATTTATATACCAAATTTTGCACCAATTATTGATTTGAAATTAATTGAAATATTACTTACTTGACAGTTCCTTTACATGCATCTCACAACTGGTATAACAAAAACACAAACACTTGTTAAAACATTAATAATAACACAACGCTTCTGTGAGAACTAAGACACCATTGTACCCGGCTACATTCACGCAAACACTACTCATATTTGTATACGCTTGAATCGCATACCTAAAAACTGTTGGCGTATAATAAAAACCAAATGTAGAGTTATAGTTATAATTGTATAAACATAAATTGAAACCGGGTTTTTAGATATGCAGCACAAGGTATGAAAAAAAAATGAAAGAACTGAAATTAATTCGTATATGCTAAACTATCTTTTAGGCGTTAATATATTGTATTATACCTTAACAATACACATTTATAGCTTTTCAGTAAATTCTATGCTAATCGCTAATAGCATTTTGATCAATTACGGGAAAAATTACTCATTTGAAATTGATTAATTCACATTTAAATCCTATCATCATAGTAAAATTTGCATTTAAAATAGAAATCAAGCCTTTATAAATGATTAAAGCGTTCTAGAGTTTGTCCGATTCATAAGAAGGGTAACATTTCATCTACAGGGTGTCCGCGAAATACAAAGCATGCTTTTAAAGAATGATAGGTACAACGATTTAGAAACAAAAACATATAATACACCTTGGGTCTATCTGTAAGCGTAAACCAGAAAAAAAATTATTTCTCATGTCACAAACTTCGAGGCATACTGTACACCGGCAGCTGATCAATTACCTGACGATTACAAGCGTGTGTTCTTGAAAATGGGCAACACATCGAGCCTTTCCTGTAATACATTTTCTCCTATCTCTCAAAAAAGTCCTTTTTAGGACCACCAATTTATCACAAATAAAAGAAAAGAACTCAATTTTGTAGTAGCCTTTACGAAAGAGCTTAAAGCGCCATAACATAATTGCAGTAATTACATTTTTTTCATTCAATGCGACTTTTCCTCGACTTAAATTTTCATTTACCGATCAGAGGCTGCTATTAAATCCGCCCTTTTCACTCTAACTTCAACATAACATCGATTTTATTGTCATAACATTATTAAAAAAACGCAAAGGTACCTTTATTTTAAAACGTATGGCCATTGACTTCGTACGATACAAGTTCAAAGTCGTATAAACAAATGATGCTTGGCTTGCATCTGCGCTTCTAATGAATACGAGTACAGTATGGTGGAAGAGAAATGACACCACGCTTTAATTTCAAAGTATTAAATAATTCGTTTTCATCGTTGTTTTCAGTTATTTTCTACCCTAAATTTTTGATATGCTTTTTTGGATATTTAAGAAGCAATATGGATGAGTTTTCTTGTACAGTTTGACCAAATAAGGTTTTTTAGAAATATTTTTTTTCTCGTTTACGCTTACAGATAGACCCAAGGTGTATTATATGTTTTTGTTTCTAAATCGTTGTAGCTATCATCCCTTAAAAGGATGCTTTGTATATCGCGGACACCCTGTATATCTAATTATAGACCCATTTCGTTATTGTCTAATTTCGCAAAATTATACGAGCGCGTGTTATACAAGCAAATATACAATCATATAAACTCCTTTATTTCTCCTGACCAACATGGATTTATTGCTCGACGATCCACGGTCACAAACTTGCGTTGCCTTTCACAATACGTTTGCGAAATTTTAGATCGATGCGGACAGGTTGATGTGATATGCACTGACTTTTCTCGTGCATTCAACACCGTAAATCACAACATTCTCTTACAAAAGCTTGAATCACTTGGCTTTTCTCCATCCGCACTAAAATTACTCCGATCCTAATTTTCTATGTGTCTTATAACGGATACTACTCTGATGAATATATAGCTCCTACGGGTGTACCGCAAGGGTCTACGTTCAGAACACCGACGTCTAGGACCAATCTATTGCAACGTTCTCCCATCACAATAATGTGTCGTCAAGCCGATCGCCGTCTGGACGATATTTTTATTTTTAGTTGATTTTTGATATTTGTATAAATATATTTGTACATCTTACTTTATTTTGTATACATATTTGTCCTGTAATTGGAACTTTCTGTTTCTGGGCAAATAACTACCTATTATTATTATTATTATTATTATTATTATTATTATTATTATTATTATTATTATTATTATTATTATTATTATTATTAAATGTTACGATAATACATAACAACACTTGCATCAAAACATGGTGTATAAACGATACTAGCAGTATTCACAATAGTAATTCATAGTAAGATCGTTTATCAAAGACTGTAACAAATGTTATATAAACGAAGCCGAACAATATTTAAAAAAATAACCTTGTGAAACTAGCCTAACACATTATCACCCCCGAAACAGCTTTGCCCAAGTAGTCGAAAGAAAGACGACATAAACAAGTGATGATACAAATAGGATAATTTATAAATTAACTTTTTTATATTATTTTCTAGTTGATGCACATCAAAAAAGAAAACAGCCGTGTTAAGATTAGAGGCATTATTTATAATAATTTAATTTAAGCCTGAATTTTATTTAAGCGAGCTCTTGTATTTTTTCTTGTCATTATTAAAGCTCAAAGAAATACATCGATCTAAAGATAATTAGCATTGTTCTTATAGATATATTAAATTGACATATGAACATTTTTTGTTCATTAGATAACCTAATAACCTATACCATATATTCCGTCGGTCATTACAACCAAAAATTGTTATATGAGGTATACGGGGATTCCTGAAATTTAATTAGCCTTGACGGATTGACGTATTTCTGACAAATTAATTACATTGTAGGTACTGTAATATTAGTTTAAGCCGTTATGCCGCGTTCTACTAATGCTGATACTGTTTTCTTGCATAGTTTTTGCGATGGAAGTGGACGTGCTGCAGCTGAGGACTACCTCAAGCGATACCCAGATCGTATTGTCCCTCACCACATAACATTTTCAAACATTTGTCGCTGTTTACGAGAGACAGAATATTTCCCAAATCGTTGTGTAGAAAAAGATGGATTTGGGAACGCTGAAGTAGTTTTAAATGCAGTTGAACCAAGTCCTTCTACCAGTATCCGCATAATATCTCATACAACGAGAATTATTCAAACAAATGTATAAAGAATTCTGCATTATAATGGGCTTTATCCCTATCATTTGCAAAGAGTCAAGCATTTACTGCGTGAATATTTAGAAAATAGAGTACGATATTGCCAGCGGTTACAAAATAAATTGGAAGTTATTTCACACATCCTTTTTATGGACGAGTCCCAATTTACATGGAATATATTAACAGCCACGTAATTCTCACATCTGGGCAGATCAAAACCAACATGAAAGAATCGTGGTTATGCATCAACATCGTTTGTTCGGTCAACGTGTGGTGCGGTTTATTAAATAACCTCTTATGGAGCCTCATTTTTTTAAGAACGTCTGAATGCAGAAACTTAAAACATGAAAGATATTACTTTAGAAACTCGTCGTGGCATGTAATTCCAGCACGATGGGGCACCACGACATTTTGGGAGACAAGTGATGGTGCTTCTTAGTGCTTAGTCCTTATTGATCATAATATAAAATGCGTAAAAGTTAGGGATATATAGTGATTATATACATGTTTATGCATGACAATGACTCCCTAAACATTCTTCGCGAATTTTGAAGAAGTTTACAATGCTAAACATTAGAACAAAGAATTAGAAGAGCGTATTTGTAAGCAATTAATAATTGAAATAAATTATAGCATAGGTCCGAAAATAAACGTAATAAAATTAGAACCTTTGCTTACTACAAAATTTATGAATTCAGTGGAACGCCATTTGAGATTTAACGTTAAGTTATGGAAAAAGCAGATCAAATATGAGTATATTATATTTGTAATTCATTTCTTTCAAAAATAAATTTTTCTGTGTGTCATACGGACTCAAACGACTCATACATTTGGTAAAATAAATTTTAGACCAGCTTAAGGAACTATGAATTCCGTAAGAATACATTTATTATCAGTAAAGGCCGGACTTACAGGCATTTGCATATCTTTTTCCTGAACGGCTTCAAATTAATTTAAAGTTTTCTTTGTGTTTCAGATAATTTTAAATAAAATAACATGATTCTTATCGCGCATATTATTGCATATCTACCAATAAATGCATATATTTTGCAATAAATGCATATAACATGCTTAATTATGTACATTTTATTTCTAAAACTTAATATAATTTCGCCGACCGTAGTAAGACTGTTGGGTTCCTGAAAGTGCACATTCGGTCGGGCCGCTTCCGAGAAATGAATGAAATTGGAACACGGGCCGATCAGGCCAATAAAAAAATATAATGTATGCATTGACATGGAGCAACAATAACGGCACTGGAAATATAATAGTTTTTCTCAAAACATCAGTGTCTTTCGTAGGGTTAGCAGCTACATTCTTCTACTTTCCAATGGTTCAGTTTTCTATTGTTAGTATAGTGAAATCTGTTATTCTAAATATGTCTAAAGTAAAGATGAGCAAAAGTCAACAAGGCCGTGAATGGATATCATAATCAGAACATCTAATTACCGACGAGAAAGCCATTTTTATCAAATCTGTTCCAAACACGTAAGTTAATTAAATAATTCAATATCAAATTATTATTTCCTTTTCCAAGGCCTTTGATCGCCTTGATCATTCTATTATTCCTATTAAATTAAGTTCTTTTGGTTTTAGCACGTCCCTTGTCACTTTTTTTGAATCCTATCTCTACAACGGGCGTCAGTCAGTGTTTTACAATGGTTACACTTCCGATGAGTACTTTGCTTCCTCCGGCGTTCCTCAGGGGTCTAATCTCGGACCGTTATTATTTATCATTTTCATTAATGACATTTTAACATCTATAACTTCCGAAGCCTTAATGTTTGCTGACGATTTGAAACTGTTCCGCGAGGTTTCGAGCTTGGAGGACTGCGAACTTCTTCAGGCCGATTTGGAAAGAGTTTCTCAATGGTGTGAGGACAACAACCTAGCACTCAATGCCCGGAAATGCAAAATGATTACTTTTACACGTGTGTCAGCTCCGGTCATTTTTGACTACAGCTTAAGAGAAGCCATCCTGGAGCGTGTAGAACTAATTAAGGATTTGGGTGTATTGTTCGATGCCGGACTCACATTTGCGCAACATGTTGCTTATATTACCGCTACTGCCAGGAAATCACTTGGATTCATAATACGTACCTGTGGATCTTTTTCTAATATTACGGCTTTGATGGCCATGTATTACACCTTCGTGAGATCTCGCTTAGAATATGCTGCTATAGTCTGGAATCCCTATTATTTAGTACACAAGAGGCAGTTAGAGATGGTGCGGCGTAGATTTGCTAAATTTGTTTGGTTTCGTATAGATAGACGCTATCCAGAAAGGATCACGGATCAGACTCAACTATTATCGCGGATTGATCTACAGTCACTCAATTTTCGACGCATACTTTCCGGTATATCTTTCCTATATA
>SMLS01066726.1:0-16671 GCA_004785975.1 Popillia japonica
ATTTTATATCCCAATATATTATCTGCACGAAAAGCTGTTATTTATGAAATAGGGCCCGCAATAATATACGTTTCACAACACACCACATATCTGCCGTATATAAAAAATGTGGAGACCTCAATAAATAAGTTGGATGTAGAAATGGTAGCGGTACTTTGCCGAGGGAAGGAAGTTTTCGATCAGATTGTACAACCTTTTTATTCGGTCGAGAGTTACAAAGCATGCCGAATAATTTAGAGACACGTCAGACGAGTAATGCTACTAGATATATTCGACTTCACCAATTTTTTTTGCCCTGTCTGACGTAATACATCAATTCTAAATAAAATGAAGTTTGATAGTTTTAGGGAAGTGAACACGTGATGATTCCCCTAGTCTGTAGGCAGGGTAATGTTATTCTGTTAGTTTCCTAAATACACCAAATACATAATAACATGAATAACCTAAATTATTGCTTTTAATGAAATTGTAGTAAACTTTTACTAATGATGAGTGAAATAATTAAGAGTAATTAAAGTTAATTAGCCTTCAATTCTTACTTGAACCATAGCGTTTATCTGCAGCTGAACTATAGCATTTAAACGACTTGTGATATCTAGAATTAAAGATAATCCAATTAAATATTTTCCATCCAATTTTAAAACAGTTGAGCCTAGTTTCACTTTTGTTTTATCAAAAGTACTGATTTCCAACCCCACCATCATGCTAAAATCTTGAATATGCTATTGTTTTACTTGAAGAAACAGATAGTATCAATAACAAAACCTAAGTGAAATCTTATAATACTTATAATTTATACATCTTTTTACATTTTCGTCAAGGAAGAAAAAATTATTTTTTGTGAAGATAGGGGCATGCCAACCCTCTTCAATGTTTTCAAAATTCCATCAATTTCTGTCGATTTTGTGCAGTTTTGTGAGCTAAAGAAAAATGTTCTGCAAGCCACCAACTATAAATACACTTAGAACAGGCTACTCAAGTGCCTGGACAGTAAGGTGTCCACCCTAATTTGTGAGAAGTATAATATTAAAATGTAAAGTTGATGCGATTGAAGACCTGTCGCTATAATCCGGTTAATATGGTGGAGTAAAAGTTTTTTTTTGTTACAAAATAATTAAATAATGCTAGCGCATATGAAATATCGAAAAATATCGGTGACTTTACCAAAACGAAAGCACTATCAGTTGTTTAACATGAAATGAATTAGAGTAGACACCTTACTATCCAGGCACTTGAGTAAGGTGTCCAGCAAAATATTAAAATGTAAAGGTGATGCGATTGAAGACCTGTCAGGCCTGGATTTTGTCGCTATAATCCGGTTAATATGATGACCTTTAATTTGACCTTTACGTTTGAGTATTTTACTTCTCCTTCTCACAAATTAGGGTGGACAACTTACTGTCCAGGCACTTGCGTAAGGTGTCCACCCTAATTTGTGAGAAGAAGCAAAATATTCAAATGTAAAGGTTTAACGATTCATACCGCAAAGACAAATTTTGTAATTTTATCGCAAGAAATATAAATGGTATATCTAGTAACATTTACTTTTTGCCAACATATCCGCTCTATATATTGTAATGAAACACTGACCGTTTCATACATTAGACCAATATCATTCCGTTCACACATCGATTTAACACCAAGTCATATACATATTGTTAAGTACTCAGGCGGAGAAGTCACGATTGCCCAGAACTTGCAATCGAGTTAACTTAAGTTAAAGAAAGTACCCTTCATTTAAATTGGTTAGATTAGATTAGATTAGATTAGAGAAGGGGTGCCCCTACGGGCCTCTTTCACCGCGCCCTTCCCGGTCTAATGTGATCCCCAGTAAACCTAGAAGGCGCCCTCTAACTTTGCCCTCTGTATGAGGCTTAAAGTCCCTGAGAGCGGCTCCTGTATGTAGCTCTGTGCTGTGGGATATTCTGTGCCCAAAATAAGAAACCTTGTCCTTGCTAGGCCTACGCAGTGGCACAGTATATGGACCGGGGTTTCTTCCTCCTCCTTGCAGAATCTGCACATGGCATCTTCCGCTAAGCCTATGTTGAACATATGCCTATTTAGTCTACAGTGACCTGTCAACATACCTACCAACAATTTGACAGTTTTCCTGTCTTTATCTAGTAGGTCTCTGGTGAATTAAGGCTTCTGTTCTTTCAGGAACTCCTTTGCTTGTCTTTGCCCAGGTGATTTTCGCCACCAATCGCTGGACCTACTGTGAATCCATTCGTTGATGGATTTTCTGATTTGTGATTTGGTGGTGCCGAAGGATGGGGCGGGCCCGACGAATTGCCTCGACGAACCTTGTCTGGCCAGATCGTCTGCCGCCTCATTACCCTTCACACCCTCGTAGCTGGGTCCAGACCAAAATTAGTTTCCTTTGGGAACCCACCTCGTTTAGGGTACTAACGTAGTCCCAAACCAGTTTGGAGTCAATTCTTGCTGAACTAATAGCTTTAAGTGTTGCTTGGCTGTCCGAGAAGATGGCGACGCTTTTTCCGTGCTCGGTCCATCTTTCCACTTCTCTAACGCAATGATGGATTGCTGTCTGTGTACCAGTTCGAGTCCGCTTTTATCGGAGAACCTTTCTCCCAGTCCTTCTTGTCTGGTATTATAACCTAATATTTCCTATTCAGGTTGAATTTCTGAACCATGGAGTCGCTGGGCACCCCCGTGAGGAGTGCCTCCTTCATTCATCAGTTTTTGGTATACAGCACCGTGCGATTTACTTATCGGTGCTTGTTTATACGTCAATCTGTATGCTGCGGACCTCGCAGCTCCTTGAATGTAAATAGGTAGCGGTGGCAGGTTTAAGATAACCTCCAAAGCCGCAGTGGGGATCGACCTCATCGCACCGGTGGAACAGAGACAGGCTAGTCTCTGAACCCCACCCAGCGCCCTGGCCGCCCCCATCTGCTGCGCCTTCGGCCACCAAACTACTGCTCCGTAGGTCATCATGGGTCTAACTACCCTTGTGTATAGCCACAGAGTCATTTTGGGGCTAAGGCCCTAGTTTCTCCCGCAAAGCCTTCTGCATCAATAGGGAATAGGCAATAGTGGCCTTGCCGGTTGTTTTTTGGATGTGTGTGTTCCATGTAAGCCTTTAATCGAACCATACCGCGAGGTATTTTGCTTCTTTGACGTATGGAACCCTTTCACCTCCTAACACTAATGGTTGTAGGCCTTTCAGTGTTCTTTTCGTAATGAAGGTGATCCCCTGTGTCTTTTGAGCGTTGACTGATAGCCGCTCTTGCTTACACCAGTTATCCACCTCAGCCCTTCATTTAAATTGGTTAGATCTATATTAGTTTCGGTAAATGTTTCTAATAATCCATAGATGTCCGAGTTTGAGAAATGTCAAAATGTCTCGAATTTCATCTCTGAAATTAAAATTAAATTGAGGTAAACCAGCAACAAAATAGAAAATGTGTTGGTTTATATTTAAGATTCCATATCATATTGTAGACATATGTAGATGTTGATGAAAGAAGGTTTCGGTAACATGGACTATACTTATCAGTAATAGGTCACATAATGTTAAAACGTAGAATAACATTATACAGGTCATATTATACATAGATAGAAACAGAATGTCAGGAACATGATCCAATCCTTAAAAAGGGATTTAAAAAATTATTTTGGTGAAATATTAATTTTTCAATCCGATCGTCTTTTGTTGGAGCTGCGACGGCGAATTTCCACAAATGGAGTATCAGAAATTCCGATTTAGATTGGAATAAATGCCGAAACAAATAACTTAGTTCAGTCGAGATCATCAGGATGAAACCACGCTAAAAATTTCGCCGATCGAGGTAACCTAACCTCATTCATTAAGATTGATCCAAGTCACATAACCAAATTGAAAATAAATATATAACGTCATAGGGTTATATAAAATAAACATATCCAATTATTATAACCAAAAGGCGCTAACCAGATTACCTATCTGTGGACCGAACAGCAGCCCGATAACCGAGTTTCCCGTATAAGAATCCTTGATCTTGTCAACCCCAAGACGAAGTTCCTGTTACCTGACATACTTGAGCTGAATGCCTGTCCTGGCCTGTCCTAAACGTACCCGAATCAGTCAAGGTTAGTTTCCCGAGAACGTGATAATCTGTTGTCTAATAAAAATTTGTTTGTTTTGTTTTTCTTGTGAATATAAAGACTTATTTAAAAGGTTATTTTTCGTTCCTGTTTTATGCAAGCTGGCCTACATCAATAATTGAGTAATCTTATTTTTTTAAATTAAGAACGATACCTGTCCTCAATAAGACCTTTTTGATAAATTATCGGTAGTTTATACGTCAATAAAAAACTGGTTCACTTACGACCTCGAACTACCTCGAACAAGCGATAAGCGATATCTATCGGCGTATCGTAGATGCATGCCCGCAAATGTATACAGAACCCTTCTTTCGTAAATAAAGATTTGGATATTTTTTTGAGTTCTTTTTTGCGTTTTATTACTATTCAACAAACCCAGAATTATTAGTACAATTAAACAATTTTTTATTTAAATAAATAATCATTTGTATACTATAACCGAGGTTTTTTCTTGTATTGTTTACTTCGTCTTGTAACTGAAAGCTGAGCAATTCAGAACAAACCTCCCGACCCTGAGAAGAGTTAAGTCTTCAGGTGAGCAAGTAATTTTTATTATTGTAGTCGTCTGCAAGGGCAGCGGCGGAACAATATATATGTTTTTATCTAATTTGCTACCTAGCGTACATATCGTGAGTTTTGTTTAATCTGTGAACACATAAGGTTAACATGCCTTATATTCAGTTTTAAAATGGACAAGTCAATGCATTATAGACATTTGTACAATGCAAGCCATGCACTCTGAAAAATAAACATTTAAGTACGTCACAATTTTATTTGAATAAATTAACTAAATTATCACTTCGGTATTAAAATAGTTCAATTAAACACAATACAAGATTAATGCTGTATGGTTTGGTCACCTAGTTACTTTACATGTATGTATCAATTTATTGGAATCGTTACAAAAGCAATTTCTAAGGTGTTTATGTTTTAAGAAATATAATAATTTTCGAAGCCTCCTTATGTTCCTTGTGTTAATAGTAGAAATCCAATTACTTTTCAAAACAGGAGTGCTGCTAGAAATTTATATAAAAATTTGCCATTAAGTAGATTGTGTCATGTATGTAAATAATTCTTGTAATTACAACTTGAACATATTTGGTGACAGCATCATATGATAACATTTATGGCTTCTATTAAAGAATTTATATATTTTACTTATTATTATGTTTTGCATACTTATGATTTAATTATGTTGTTTGTTTCTCTCTCTTTATTTCTTTAATTCAGGTTGAGTTTTTTATACCTTTAATTTTTTTTATTAATATTTATAACCCTGAAATTGGATCTTTCTGTTGGGTTAGTAAATGGATTATTATTATTATTACCCCCGGAAGGCCTATTTCCTCTTTTGGGAAGGAGGTCTCCTGCATCAAGGGGGAGTGTGTAAAGGATAAATAAAAAAAAATCAAAAAAAAATATCGTCTATTAAATATATCAAGTCCTGTTTTCGAAAAACCGTTTAAAATTTTACTGCAACTGAACACCTTACAATAAATTTGGCCAAGTATTTGTGCTAGCTACAATTATAGAAAGTGTTGCTCCTCTTGTTCAACAACCAATTGTCAATAGCTTAACTATAGACGTTCTTTAGTAGTGAATATGTTACACTAACGACCTGTACACCTATATTAAGTGGATATGTGGCATAACAGCATCTACGGCTTTTTCAGCAACTTGTAGAGACTATTAATCTATTAATAAAACACGTCTCCGAAATTAAAAGGCTTGAAGAGCTGAACGAATATTGTGAACTTAACGTGAAATACTTTGCTTGGTTTGCTAATACAAACTGCATTTTCTCTTTCAGCTTATGCAGTTCCAATTGCTTCTTGTATAGCTGCTGCATCATAATACCCTTCGCTTTTCTCCTTTCTTACTCCGTTAAATAGTATTATAACTTGAAGAAAACGAATATATAAAATTATACTGCATAAGTTTAAAAAAGTTTTTAAGCAATCATGGGAGTCTTCATCTAATTTAAAATACTAAACAATACGTTTTCTTTTAATATTTTACTTTACAATCATTATATGTATCTTCAGCCAAAATTAATAGAATATATGTTAATAGTACCTACGCACACATAGAAGATTATCACCAACGTAATAAATAAATCTGGGATTATTCTTAACCTCTAAAATCGCATGGTTCAACAATTGCTCCATTTGCATGAGAATATCCGGGCAATTTCATTTACCCACGAGATTAACACCTAGAACACGTAAAATTTAGTAGCTTAGCATACGTTATCGACTTGACCAGTACGTTGTCTCTCGAATAGTTTTAGTTAATCAAGTGCCTCTGTTCAGTGTGCATGAGCTCTGCAGCCGTAACAGCAGGACCAGCAATCACAAATTACACGTGTTGTATTGCACCGTTACGTATTACCATCGCCCTTCGTTGTTGCTAACTCTTGTTCTATCTTCGTATATGTATGTATGTATAGGCTAGATACTCAGCTAATACCGTCACGTATTATGAACTGGCTTGATTGAATTAGGTACAGTCGAGATGAGCTAGTTAAGCGCCGGGAAAGTTTCGCAATATAACATATACATATACACACGTACGCTACACTAATTACTTATGCCCGAATATATCTACATACATATGTAAGTACATATACATATGTACAGGTTACATATTTTGCTGGAAAGTATTTTATTACTATAGAAACAATCTGTTGGATATAACTTTGTTAATATCGTATTGTAGCACGTCTGCTTCGTATGCAATGTATAACTCGTGGAATGCTGTATTTAGTATCATTGAATAAAATTAAGTGAGAATAGCTTTGTGTAGAATTGTGTGTAGATTTTGTTTACTATTCGCTTTCACATTTAGAAAACTAAGTAGTTTTTCTAAATAAATAGAAAAAAATATAAAATTGACTTATTACTGAAATTTAACTTACTAGACAATAACACCCTCTGCAAAACGGAAGAAACATGAAAGCTTTGAAGAAATGCAGAGCTATCTCACTAATTGCTTCATCTAGTTTCACTTCCTCTTGGGATCCTCTTCTGGTGAGCCTTGGACATCGGTATTGAGGGCAATTTCGAGTGTTCTTTCTGGGTCTCCTTTGCTGTTAGATGCTTAAAATCCGAACATCAAAAAATGGTCGGTGTATTTCCGTGGAGGTTTGATGTTTAGTAGATCCCAGTGATTTTTGCGCAATTGAGAATGAGATTCTGTATTCGCACTGGAAGATTGATGTTACTGTGAACTGTTGTTCAAGTCGGATTGGCATTGGTCAGGATCGGCATCGTACCTAGCTCCAGCCAGGTGATCACCAATAATCAGCTTACTGTCAAGAATTATCCTCAGGTATCTGATTTTCCCGCTCCTTGAGCCAAAGAATGCTTAATATCAAATCAAGTGCGTCTGAGCGAAAATTGAAAATTTTAAGGTCATGTAGTACGATCGAAATTAGTTAATATAACTAGATAACAGCGAGTGTCTCTAGGAGTACATGAAATAGTCAACGATAACATAACTCAGCAAACAGGTGCTCATCAGCTATTGTTTTATGACAGTTTAATTTGACGTTTTGTGCAATTTGCAACAATTATAATGGCTGTGCATTCTAATGCTAAAATGAGCGATATGGTGTTCATGTGCGGTCGCCTCAATGGGAATTCTTTGTAAGCACGTCGCCTCTCTGCTGACACGTTTCCTGAAGCGACCTTATAATACTAATCATAATCAAATTTTGCATATTATCGATGAAAATTCCGAAGCTAATGTTAGAAGAATTGTGATTCAAGTGGGTGTAAGCAGCAATCTTGTTTGGAGAATGCTTTATGAGCTTTATGAACTCCTATACCGCTACCATATCTAACAAGTGCAGACCCTTACTGCTCCTGATTATCAAGCAAGAAAGACTTTCTGTGAGTGGTTTTTGCGCTCAACTGCCAATAACATCCTTCTCACTGATGCAGCCGGTTTTACTAAAAATAGAATATTTAATTTTCACAACAATCACGTTTGTGTGACGAGAATTCTCATGGTACTGTTGAAGCCAGACGCCAGCAACGTTTCTCTCTAAGCATCTGGTTAACCCCTTCCGCTACATTATATCCACGTGTGGATATTTATAGATATACCAAGATTTACCAGAATATCCACAGTTGGATATCCATTTATGGACTGATATAAAGCATTTTATAACAGTGGTGAAGAGCTCGCTAGTCTCATTTAGAGTGTAGTAGGGCATAGCAACCCATACGTGGATATTACAGTACAGTAAATAATAATTAAAAAAAAAAACGTAAATTCTTGGAATAATGTAATTAATTGAAGGTCAACGTCCACTATACTGGTGGTAAACCAGCGGCAATAACAGTTTTTTATTTAAAAAAGACGTTTATCTTTTAGCCAGTCAACATACTGCTGGATTTTGTGAAAAACAACGATATGAATCGGGAGGAAAAGTTATTTATTTTAACAAACCGAAACATTGAATTCTACAACCAAAATATGGGAGCAGTTGACGCGGTGGACTAAGATACTGAACCGTAGAGCCCTTTGCGAAAATCCTTGCGAAAATCCCTTCCACATGGTTTACCAAAATAGGTCTTCATCTTTTACATCACATGCTATTAAACTCCAAGGTAATTTACAGCCAGGCTCATAAAAAGCAAGTTTTAATGTATAAGTATACAAAACTATGCTGCCGGGGTATACTTTTGAAATACAGCAAAGGATACCAAGAAATGAATGTCAAAAGTAAACCACCATCTTCCAAAGTGTAGCATGCAATGGCCGATTTTCCAAAGGAAGTTGGAAAAAAAAGGGCTCTAGGAAAAGTAGAGTGTTATTTGCAAAAGACATGGTGTGCGTAAACTAACAAGAAAATGCTGCATTGGTTGTCCCGAAAAACCTGGACTCTGCACAGCTGAACAGTTTGAAAAATTTCACAAATGAAATCATATTTTCTTTATTTTGTTACTTCCCAATTTTGGTGTATTTTTGAATATTTTTTTCTGTTTTGTATTGGTTTTTGAAATAAATTGTTTGAAACCATCGTGTATGTAGCCCTCAATAACATAATATCGTCAATTTTTAATGATATCCAGATGAGGATATATTGGTAAAGATAGTGATATCCATATGTGGATATTTAGGTATACCTATTTATCCACATGTGGATATTCTGGTAAACATATTAAATTGTTAAACAAATTTATATTGTTTAAAATATTTACTTGGCCTATATATGAGAATATCTCATTTATTCCAAACCACAGCGCCTTTCAAATCAATTTTTCTTTAAAAAAATATTTGGTATAAAGCCCTATATATGAAAAAAACAGCCTGGAGCGGCAGGGGTTAAGCATGATAGGGGGCCGTGTTGGGACCGATTGTTTTTCCCCAACGGTTAACAACGGTTCTGGAACCGGTCCTGCATACCTCGAGTTCTTAGAAAATACGTTACCTGAACTATTGGAAGATCTACTTATAAATGTGAGACTGAACCTCTGGTGAAGATTGAGCTCCACCGCACTTTACACGTGCTATTAGGGAACATCTTAAAAATGAATTTCCTGGAAGATGAATAGAGCGAAGGGGTCCATTGTTTGGCATCCAAGATCTCCCGATCTAACCCCGTTGGACTTTACTATCTGGGGTTATTTGAAAAGTTTAGTGTACGCAACACCGCTAAATGATCTTCTAAAGTTGCACCAACGAATACAACGCTCTTGCCAAATAATTTGGGAAAAACCCTTGTTTTTTGAAAGAGTGCGCGCTTCCTTTCAAACAAGTTTTAGATCCTGTGTCGAAATGGAATTATAATCTATTTTATGTTAAAATACTAATAATTAAACCGCTAAAGCTTTATTATAATTATTAACCTTATCATTAATCGTACTACATGCCCTTAAAATCTGCAAATGATGTTTCAAAACATCCTGTAGAATCCTCGCTCTTTGGGGTATGATGTGATGGTTTGCAAGAATCGTGTCTAACAGCCGTCTGCCTTATTTTCCACAGTAAGCTCATGTAACGGATATTGTCGAATTGTAAACAAGAATTCAATGATATCCATGGTAATCTACTAGACTGTCTATGATAAATTCATGGTCCTTGGTAAAGAACTTCATTCGTCAATCAAAAACGGTCAAAATATGTAATTTTAGCCAGATGGCTCTCAATAGATCAATAGGTTGTGTGGGTTGTTTCCTTAGTCAAGCACCGATATCCCTTATGTTGTACAATTTCTAAGTTATTCAGTAGAATAACGATGGGTAATAATGAGTTTAAAACAGCTGACACCACCAATAACAGCTAATTGGACCGATGGTAATTACAGTTTTACTGATCTTTAGCCAGAAGCGTCTATAACCCTACAAAGTTTAGTTTTACATAGAAGATAGTTGCTAGCTTGAGCAATGGTTATTGTGTTTCCAAAAATTTTTTGCTAGAGCACAACATTCATCAAAATAGGTTTAGTCAACTTGAATTCAAACCTGAAGTGGAATTTCCGGATTTGAATCGAGGTCCATAGAATTTCTATGATAAATGCTTATTTACCTGCCTAATCTACTGAATTAAAGGACCTTCAGGAGGTAAATTAACACATTGAGTGGATAGTGATGGCATTCCAACAGATCCCGCTGGTGTATTTTGATTAAATGATAATTTTCGTTTTCCTGCAAATACTAGTAGTGAAATATATTTTTAATTTGAATAGCATAGTGACCAATATTCTTTTATCATTTAAGGATCAGCTTGAAGGTTGTTTCAGCAAAATGTTACTCAGGCCCAAAATTGTACTTTTTGTAAATTTGTTAACATTTATTTAAAAAACTGTCGATGAAACTGAGTTTATCGAATCCCATTCCTCTACCCAATGGTTATTCATTGAACTACTGAACCACCATGTCAGTAGATTCCTTCCATTGATTTTTTACGATTTTCTTTCGATATCTGTTTTGGCATTTGATTCACGATTAGTTAGGTAGGTAGTTTAGGAGGTAGTTTAATTGACTTCAGCAAATTCTCAACCCTAGAACTTCTAAACACAAAACAATTTTTATTCTCTCATGTACATAATTTGCATGCAAGTGAAGCTAACCAAAGAAATCTTTCGCAAGCATATTATATGTTGAAACTTTATACTTTTACATTTTAATGGTTCACTATAAGCAAGCCCTACTTCTGATTTAGTTATACGTTTGCTGACACAATAAGGAACACAAATAGCTTGTCTTGAAATGTGATCAAATTATCCTCGTAGCAAGTTCAAAGCAGATTCTCTCGAGTCCAAATATCATATTTTACGCGCCTAATTAGATCCGATTGGTGGAAAATATTCATTTTTAAAGCCAGACCGTATACCTTTACAAAATAAACTATGAAAACCTTAACAACATTATAGAACTATTTATAGAGAACGCGGCTAGTTCTAGGGTATTAAAAGCAAGGTGATCTATCGATATTCAATTATCTTTATTGAACATATTTCGAAAACTCCGTAACGATTAAGAAAACGATAAAACCATAGCGCGCGCGTTCATGATTGATGTTTTCGAGGAATCTAAGCGACGCACCCCGTCCAGGACATTAACTCTAACGTTTATAAATGGATTTCGGCATTATGCTGCATTAATTGTGCGATTGTCTCCCAGTTTCACCGGTGAGTCTTAATTCAATTACTGCCGGGGTTGAGCCATTGTTTGTATACGGTACGGCGCCATGTTAGATTTATACGAAATCGCAGAAAGGTCGCGGCGGACCGGAATTAACTTTTCGGTAAAACTTGGGTAATCGTTGCGGCGTAGCGGTCAGAAGTTAACTTGTAACTTTTGGTAAGAAATTCTAGATAGATGTCCGAATGAGAGTTGACTAAACTGATCTTATAAATCTACTTACTTCTTTATATAAAAGGTTCAAACATATCACGAAATGAGGTTTTTATAGAGGTGATGCTTCTGTTTGTTTCTCACACAATTTAAATTATTCCTTAATTAATAATTACAAAAATTAATCAAAATCTTTGTTTTGGCATTTGTTTTGCTTGCCAGCAGAGAACTGTTTCAGTATCTCTGTACCGCTGTATATTCTATCGAAAGAACGTCTACACTCTTGGCCATAAGTATTGAGCACCCTACAAATTTTGCACGTCTGCGATAACTGTAACCGTAAATAAACCCTGTTGTTTACGAAGTATTTTGTTAGCCTCTAAAACGATTAAAAATGATGATACACATACAAATTTTATTTTTTATTTTCTCTGTGTATTTCTCAGTTCACTACTTTTGTTGTGGATACATTCCGCAATCTAGTGCACTTTTAGTGTTTAGATTTGTGAAATATAGTGATATTGATTCAATATGCCCAAAAAAAAGCGAACCAAGTTTAGAAAAACGTGGGCAGATAAACTGTTGCATGATCAAGGGAAGTCCCAGGTAGAAATTTCGAAAACTGTAAAATGTTCTCGTCCATTTGTCCAGAATGGTTTTCAGTGATTTGCCATGACCAGATCGCATGTTAATAGGCTCAGAACCGGACGTAAACGAATCACGACAGACCATGAGGATTGTAAAATAGTGAGAGAGCCGTTAAAAAATAGGAGGAAAACTTCATCAGATCTCGCTGCTTACTTGTCACTAGGTTTTAATAGCATATTATCCGCTCGGACCACCTGTATACGGCTGCAGGAAGCTAGACTAAAAGGCTGTAGAGCCAGGAGGGAGATATGGTTCTCCGAAAATAATAAAAAGTAATAAAAGTATGAGTACGCTCGAAAACACCAAAGTTTCACCGAAGACGAATCAAACTTTGAGAGTCAGTTGTTCTATCAACTTTTAATAAATTAATAAATAAAATTTATTAACAACGAAAATAACACCTTTCAGATTTTTGGTACATCGAGTGTGACTTTGGTCCGTCGCCGACCGTAAAACACGCCGGAGACGATATGGTCTGGGGCTGCATGAACGCTTCTGGAGTTGGAGAAATGTTTGTTTGTGAAAGACGTATGAAATCCATTAGATAAGTCACACTTCTAGGATTTGTATTATAGCCTTTTTCTCCTCACTCTTTGGCAATACAAACATGGACAGCGTTAAGTTCCAACAGGATAACGCAACCTTTCACAAAGCTGCCCACACAAACGCCTAGTTTAGGGAAAATTACATTGAACATCTCGAGTGGCCTGCTCAATCGCCGGATCTGAACCCCATCGAACATCAATGGAGTTTATTAAAGCAAAAACTCAGGCGTCACACAATCAATTCAAAAAACGAGTTAAAGAATCGCTTGAACCTAGAATAGAACGCTATAAGTCCCAAAGACTGTAAGAAACTTGTGAGCTCTCTACCCAAAAGAATTACTGCTGCAATTAAAGCACAGGGTAGGCCAAGTAAATATTGATTTTTTCTTAATAAGAAACGTTATAAACCTGTACAAGTTGTTTTAATTTATTTTAATTTAAAATGGTTTAAAAAACTCAAACTTGACCTGGGTGCTCAATACTTATGACCAAGGCATACAATCTTTAATCGATAAAGAATTACCGCAAAGTATTCCATGTCATACTATGCCATATCATTCCATGACAATGAAAGTGACAGTAGAAGAGCTGTAGAACGTGAGATGCCAAATTGGAATACTTACGCGACCAGTGGCCGAAATTGATGAAGAACAGTTTGAAATTTCTCACATACCGATGGAAAAAAACTGCGATAGTTTGACAAACAATGTAAAGTCTGTCTAAACACATCCACTAACAAACTAGATTACATAAGGTACCGCTACTACGATTGCTGCCAGTCATTCACCTACGACAGGGAGGCTGTAAAAGTTATATTCCCAATTGCAATTGGGGGGTGAGCTATGTATTTAAGTTAAAATGGGACCTTAATGAAGCAGATCATGAAAAAAAAATCAGCAGTAAACTATAACAATATCAGCGCATGTAAGCATATCGTAGCAACTGCCAAGATAGTTTCAAGACATTGTAGCATTATAGTGTGTTTTTTATTAATGGGAGTAAATTGTAAAATCCGCATAACCTGACAGTCAATTTGGCGGTAAATTTAAATGATGAATTACAATTAAATAAACTACTTATTTACACTTCCATATATAATTTAATTTAAATATACATACAACATATTTATAAAAACAAATAAGTGCACAATAATTTTAATGTATTTTATTACTCGCATTATACATATTTGTAGTACATCAAATATATTAATATAAAAGTTGTATTTCAGAAATTAAAAACTGTTGTGACATACATACTATTATAAATCACAATAGAAAGAAGCACTAGCTGGTCCATCAAACTACAATAATGATATTATATTTTAAATACATAATTCTACAGTTCTTCGACAGAATCACTATCACTGTCGCTTGTATCATCCTTTCCAAACGAAATTATAAATGGCTCCTCTACCTACTCTTACCTATTAATTAACTTGCATATTGTGCCTACATCACATGTTCTACACATTTTGTTCGCTATTCTGAGGTTAAATTTGTAATAGCGATTGACAAAAGGTGTTTCACTTCAGCTAATTTGAAGCTTTTATTTTTTGCAGCTACTTCATTTTTTATTTGTGCCCAAACTAATTCAATAGGATTGAATTCACAATGGTAAGTAAGGTCTAAGTACAATTTTATTACTCTGTTTTGCCATTTCGTCCACTCCGTATGCATTGTAACCTTCTTTGTGATGATTTATTATTTCCAATAACTCTAATCGCACCATGGAGAAATCAAACGGTATTTGTTTTTAAGCAACCATTCTTGCATTTTCACTTTTGTGTTAAGGTTGTTGGTATTTTCCACTTTTTCTGATATGGTAAGATTATTCACTACAATAACACTATTATCAGGTACTTTCTTCAGAATATTATTGAACTCCTCAAAAACATTTGCATCCGTTTCATCGTACTAATCGACTGTTTTTCTTCCTTCAAATAGTAGTAACCCACAGTCGACAAAACCGTCTTTAGAATCAATATGTAATATAATTAAGCGTCTTCCTTTATCAGCAGGATTTTTGAGACCAGTAGTTACACCATCTACATATAAATGCTTGCCTCCGTGTTGTAACATTAGCATCTACCCACACGTTTCCTCTTGTGTGCCCTTAATTGAGCCATGTTTCGTCTAAATAATAGATTGGGCGTTGCTTGTTTCTATATTTTGATATTGAAGATAAATATTTCGTCAGTACAAAACAATGTCATCATTTTCGAGCAGTAACTTTTACGATTACGTTTTAAATATCTGTAAATACAAACTCTGTATTATGTACAACACTTAAATAATTAGTATGTAAACTTGCTTAAAATTAAGCATCTTCATTAATTTATACAAGGTCGAACGACTGATTGAAGGTATATTTTGATCTTCCTTTATTTTTTTTAGGATTTTGTTTAATGTAAGAAGTTCTCCGTCATACAAAAGCCGTGTATGATTCTTTTTATCATGTATTTAATACTATTGTCAACTGTAGGTAGAAGCGCCTTTCTTCCAACTCATTTTAGTGGTGGTGTAATTAGTCCTCTTGCTTTATATTCAGCAATAATATGGTAAACACTTTTCCTCGAAACACCCATTATTATTGTTAAATATAAATATACAAAATATAAATATACATATTTATGACTACATACGTATGTTACCTAAACTGTTTGAAATCTGCAGTGTTATCTGCGCTTTCTTTATTGTAAGATCACTATTCTCTTGTATATGTTCAATATAACTTTTCCTGTACAGATGTCCACGCCCGAAAGTAGCACGTTTTCTTGCAGGCGATGTTGATATTCCACTTGCATTAGACTGTGGATCCATTTTTACACGCAAATAGTTAAAGAAAAAACTTATTCTTTTGTTTAAACGTGGTAGACACACAAAAAGATAATAGAAAAATATTTAACGAAATACGTATTGACTCAATCAGCTGTGTCTACAATATGGCGTCGCTAAAATGCCAAATTTTGGCAGTGTAAACATGACCGGCAACAAACTAATCGTAAGCCTATATTTTGGCGGGCTATATATTCAATTCGCTCCCCTTATTTATAAATAGAGTATAGCCACGAGGAATAGATCGTCATGGTCATTGAGACTCTTGAGAGTTCAACTTATTTCTTCATCCGGGAGGTTCTCTCGTATGCGTCATTAGGATGTGAAAAACTGGACTGGAACAGTATTCGCGGAGTTGATTAGCCTAGAATCTTTGAGATCAACTCCAATTGCATGTGTATAGAATACTCATGGGGACCTATAATTGGAAGAATGTAAGAAACCCATTTCTCAAGTCACTCTAGGAATGTTCAAATCCTAAAGTTTCTGAAAATATTTGTTGATTTGTTTCATTGCATTGTGTTGTAGGTAATAAAAGTTTCACTGTTATGTTCTTATAGATAAAAAAACATTATTTTATACGATCAAAACCATAAAAATAAATAATTCACTTCAAATACCTAAAAAAAACAATACAAGTAATATTCTTAAAAATCCCAACGTTTATAATAAATCTCAACGGAATACCCCTATCTATAAATCAGGCGTGTACCTGAAAAGTACTAGTCT
>SMLS01066727.1:0-40025 GCA_004785975.1 Popillia japonica
ACTAACTCATTGACTCACATTACTCACATTTACTCACATTACACTACACAAAGACCAGATATATGTATAAAACGGATAAACCTAATGATACTATTGATGATCATTATGCTAAAAGCAGACTACCGTAACAGTAGACAATTCCTTAAATATATTTCTTATCGTCAGACTGTATTAAAAAGCAGCCGCATTGCACAATTTATTTCAGAGTAACTGAAACTTGGGCCTATAACACACTCAGTCTCTGGTGTGCTAGGCATTGCTCGTACTTCAAACTTCTGTATCACACTGATGAGTACTAAAAGTCTAAAATTCGTGTCTGTTTTTGTGTATTATACGCCAAATCTTTAATAGTTTGCACCTGTTGCAGTGCAAAGCTATAATTAAGAAATCAAAATTCTAGACATTAGACTATTTAATTAGAACTAACAACACATGGGCATAAACTGGAAGGTTTACCGAAAATAGACAAGCCAAATATTGCTTACAATCGATTGTATCAAGCAAATTCTATGAGCAAACATTTTATGTAGTAGTACCACATTGCATATCAGATGCAGACAATCAATTCAATCAATGGATAAAGAGTATACCGATTTGAACCACGTTACTATATACAATAATGTCTTCAACAGACACTAATTTATTCGCCCAAAATTATGTACGTTTCATAGTAATCCATTCGCCTTTGAATATATTTATTCCAACGTTTCTTCTATTCCTTGAACGATTTGTTATACTCAGTTTCTAGTATAACCTTTAAGGCGGTCAGCGTATTCTCTCGGAGGAATTTTATTGATTCCAAACGATGTTCAATGTTAATTTCTACCAGAACGACATTCACTTGAGTTTTGCGAAAAAATTTATGACGCAAAAGACTAAAATAACATTTCCTTGTTGACTGTTTGACTTGTTGGAAGAAATTATGTGTGGGCAACATCACGATAATCTCACAATTAGAGCATGGTTAACCTGACTGATTTTTGGCTTGCTTTAACGTGGAGGTTTGGTTTTGGTTCCCAGGCACCACGGGCTTATTTCAGATCATCATAAGTCATAACAAACATCTTTTCAATCGTTTCAATATGATGTTTTTCAAACAAATGTAATAGTTTTTGAACTAAATAAGAAGATGCACGACACAAGCCCTATATCATTCATAAAAATTGCTTTTGATTTGTACTTTTGATATACGAACATTGTCTACAAGATTTGTTTGAGTCAATCTATGATTGGAAAGTACAATAGATTTATCCATATTAAGTAATGACCACAACCATGACAAAAGATGGTATAATTTCTAAACTGACAAAACAAGTGTTATGAGATTTCTGTCAGCTGTTTACAATAGTCATAGACACCTATCAAATAAATATACACACTGATATTGATAACGTATGTATTTTTAAGAAATATGGTATCGTTAGTTTTTATCCACAGTAGTTACTCCAAAAAACTATAAACATGTATGAAAGACTTCAATTCACTTAGTTTGAGACTGTCTAGCTGTCTCATACACAAATTACACAAAATGTTACAGCAAACTGGCACATTTGCATCGATATTTGCATTTCTTATCAAACACACCACTTAAATATAAAATCAATGTCAAACACTTTAATCCATGGATGCAATAAATTCCTCATAACATTCATATCTAGAAACGAATTTTGATGAATTTATGGGTACATTACAAAACAATAGTTTATTCCTAATATGTATGTAGTTGTCAATAAAGATATACATATATCAATGTGAACATTTTTTCTTATAGAATTTCTTCATAATTGTATTCTAAATGGGATATCAAGTTTAAGAATTAACACAGATGTGATAAAAGAAGTCATCAGTTGAAATTATTAACGGTATAGTTAGTATAGTTGGTACGAATCAAAAGTTAAATGTTAGAGACAATTCAATCAGCATGGTTAGTGCACGTTCAAACATTGAAGTTCTTGAAATTCTCCTAAGAGCGCCAGTATTTTTTATCATCATATTTTTAATATTTCTAAGGTTGAAATTTCACACCTACAAGTATTCAGTTATATGGATGGCGCTACATAACTCGCTGTTTTGTTCGCATTCTCTGTGGTTTCATAGCCACTCGGACGATGTAATATGATTATAACGGTAGTTGATTGAAATATAGTTCGTTGGTTCTTTATGATTCATTGCGACTTCCTGCATTTTTATGTGGACCACATTTGTATGTTATTACTAGAAATTTATTTTAATAAGGCTTCAAAGATATCATTAAGTCTTGTATAAAAGTTTTATTAAAATATTAACTTTTTAACTAACGGTTGATACACTTTACCTACAAAATTATCGCCTGAAAGCAATAAATTAATCAATATACTTATGTACTATAGCAGTTAAATCTCCCAGTAGTATACATATTTTGTAGAAAACGATCACTTTCTGAGATATACTTTTAACTCTATTTGTTTGCGATAAGATTTAAGTTATTTCTTTTTGATATTTACAATTTTAAATATTGATCTAATCTCTGGTAGTGACTCGCGCATATTTACATAAACGATGTATGAATCTACTGAATTTATTTACTTAACAATGGATGCATAATGTTCTTAACATGCTAACGGTGTGTTCGTGCAGTGAACATCTGCATTTTTGCACCTGCCATCTTGATAGCGTTGAAAAACGTACCTATGCCGTGTAGTAGTGAGTTTTATCATGAAGTATGTGTTTGTTCATTTTTACCGGTGATATATTACCATCGGATTAACGACAATACCACTTATTCACTTTTCCGAGCTGCATACTCAGATATAATGGGCGTACCTATAACTTGTTATAGTGCAGAGATGATTTGCAACTTGTAAATTCTTGAAATATTGTGAAATGGCGCAAAATGCGATTGTTGTAGGTTAAATACTTTGTAATTTATTCCTTGTAGTGTCGTTTGATTAGCTGGTATTATGTCATAGTTACCATCGATAATAATCACGACGCTTTAATTAAATTACCGGCGCAGCCACCATTTTTCTAGATAATGCAATTTTTAAATTAAGTTTGTGTTTTATTATCTTAAGCTCTTTGAAGATATGACATTAGCTTCATTTACTTATTATCTACCATGTCATGTAGGCATTCATGAAATTGCTCTTACGGTATACAAGAGCAGCAAGAGACGTGCTGGATAGAGTAAAAATGTTCGAAGTGGTTTCAATAATTTGTAGCATCAGCCATGAGAGCTATAAATTTAGAAATCCTTGTCAATAAATTTTTCATTTTTGCAGAATATATCCATAGCATTCCAATTAATGGATTCTTATGGAAATGTTAATCGCCTAATCGTGACTTCCATTTAGAAAATTTCCTGCTTCTATGTAAATAGTGTCGTGTGATACTAAAACCCTTTTGTTACACGAAATTTGGTATTCATATGACAGTACTGGGTGGTCTTCTTATTAAGGTATGCTAATACTTACAGAATTGTTTAAGAAATCTTCTGGATAACTAATTTTAGCTATTTATATAACTCACTATAATTTATAGAAATAATATAGCTAGAATAATAAACAATGAGAAGAGACATTATCGGCTTTTCATTATGTATCTAGATTATATTAACTATAACCTTGTTGCAGTTGAAGCAATGATGGATATGCTCGTCAGGACAATACAAGTTTAAGTTTGATTGCTACCGAGTTGTAGTTAGTAACATGTCGTATCCGTTGCAATTAAAATGTATTACTTAAACTATACTGTACTGGGTAGTGGTCATCTGATTTTAGAAACTGTAGGTTTGTTCATAGAATGAATTTAATGTTTAGCGATGAAAATTATCAAAGTAGTAAGACTTTTTGCCTATATCACAAAATCTGCACCAATTATGATTTTGCAGGAATATCACTTCTGTAGTTGTACAACGGCCCCAATCATTTAGACCAATTACTCTCCTCCAAATATTATCATTATTATATTATAGTTAGGGTTATGTCTTCATTGTTTGAATTGTCAATAAATTTTTTCAAAGACCGTGTCTTAAATTCGGGAGCGTATGCTAATACATAATTGTGTAAAATTTTTGAGAGTAGCGAAAAATCAAAACTGTAAATACAAAGGCAACTATGCTTGCAAAGGTTCTCGTTTTTATCTATTCTAGAGAAGCTTCACCTCAACCTTTTGAGATTCTGGTGATTGTAACCATTGCGTTTAGGATCTTGATTAATTGGGCGCACTAGAGAGAGAGTATTAGTGTTAAGCTAGTTGTTTGCTTCAAGGATTTGTTTGCTAATGTCATGACGATTTAGAGATTTGCCGAAAGAGGAAATCTTTTTGAAGGTTTCGTGCACAGCGCGATCATTATCGCATGCTGGTTAGAAGTGGAATGTCGAAATCTGTATATTTTTGAGAATTGCAGATGGACCAATGTGTTAAAACGATGATGCACAGCACTTGGTTCTCCAGGATGTTCAACGTCCTTACTTGTTCTCTAGCGGTGTTGTACCAGCTCGAAACCCCATACATGAAAATTACCAGGTTTTGGAGTATATTAGGAGGACTGGAGCTGAACTCGCTTCTAAGAATTTGATGCAATTATTGAAAGATACTGTCGACAAATCAGTTCAGTTTCAAGTACGGCCTGTACTCTATGGTAGTCTCCATCCGTCTGTGATGATGTTAGAAGGAGAAGTGAATCGCCAGACACTTTCCTGGAGTTTTTGTTGGCGGACATGGTTCTCCAGACAGAGAGCGAGAGAAAATCGCAAAAAACTAAATCGTCATGCTTGGGTTAACTATCACAAAATAGCATATGTATAATATGGAGCCTAGGTTCCATAGCGTTGTGCGCTCCCTTAGCTTAGTCTCTCTTTGGTCGAAGAAGTTGCCAAAAAGACTTCTTTAAATCTGGCCTGCGTGTCGGGAATGTTTTTTTGGGTACTTAATCTCCTGCCGTAGTGATCTTGGATAGGTTTGACAGGAGACTTATGGGTCTGTGATAATAACTTTTGAAAGGGGATGCAGCATGATCATTTAGACGTGCTTTTTAGATATCTGCAGTGTGCTATACTTCGTTTTGATCATAGAAGGAGAAATTTGATACTTTATGTCCAAAATACTATTTAATACAGAATTTTAGTTTAAAGTACCTTGAAAGATGATAAATATGGCTTGATCGTAGTCCAAAATACATGTCATTCTACCTACTTTGCGGACTGACTAGACAGATGGCAACTGTATTTCGAAACGTGGACAGCAATCCTGGACGATTCAGCGACCACTTTACTCTCATAGTAATATCGGTGTCGTGTGACCTTTTTTTTTGCGATTTGGAGACGGCTAAATAACTTGTAATTATTGCAATTATTGTAATGTTTTTCTTTTGCCTGTCAAATTGTACACAATAAATTATTAAACTGAATCCTGTAACTGGTATTTATCCACATGAATTATCCAATTCTGATCTTACTTTTTTATGACAAGAATTGTCACAATGTTTTATGATCATACTGTATTTACTGTCTAATTTGCTATATCTTTATGTCCACTTCTATTAGAATAGAGATGAGAGGCTATGCTTTTAATGGATCTATCTGCTTATTTACATGTTTAACAGCACGCATTCACAATAAGTAGACAAACTAGGCACATATTCGTAATTGTGACTAACACAAAGCTATGCAACTTAACGGTAAAATTAACTGTTTTTGTAAATTAAGCAAAAATTTACTGTCATTTCAATTAAAGATGGTATTAAATTTTGTTTTACATTGCGTTATTGCTTTTTTGGCAAATTTATTTTCTAAAAACAACATACTTAATATTCACTTAGATAGGACAATCCAGATAATTATATAGTTAATGCGATATCTACTTTACAGTTTTACCTACTATAATTATGTGATTATTTTAACGCTTTGTGCGTACTTAAAATTTAAATTTAATCCTTCCTTACGTAATCACCGTTGAAAGAATGAGTAGACGGTGTAATTTAAATGTTAATTTACATCGCGCAAAATAGTGTTGGTTTGCAGTTTTACATACTATGTAAAACTGTTCGACTCCGTCTAATAGTAAGCTACACTTGAACTCCATATCATTGTCTAGTCGAGTATAGTGATACGAATTCGAAGCACAATAATATCTTCAGTTTCTCACACACAGAAAGCCTCTTAATTACGTTGTTTACACATTAATACCATACATTCCTTTTGGTGGAGATGCATTTCAACGCATGTTAAGAGGTGTTTATAAATTGTGTAGGTGTTTGTTTATTTGATAGACGTTTATTTTAAACTCTTACTTGTATCTGATGACATACATGAGAATAGTTCTCTTTCCCATGAAAAAATCTTGTAGATGCTTTTAGTTATCATTAAAAGAATGAAGTAAAGCTGGTCAACCGTATAATATGTATGTTTAATACAATATATAACCGATCTGTATTGCTCCAGTTCGAGATAATATACTTTGGTAGAGACCATCGCGGCTACTTTATTAAGTATTTCCCAAACACTGCTGAAGGTATGTCAACAGCAATATTAATATTGCTCATATTAGATACAAGCCCTGTGCACAATGGTTGCCTATATAATAGGTAACTCTCTTTATTTAATGTTAGTGACTGATTTCAACGTAAAAACATCAAATTCCACTAGCATTTTCAATTTTTCTCGAAATGCATTCTACTATACGTCACTGGGTCTGTATTATTAATGAGTAATTTTCAGCTTTTCATAAGGAGCTTTAATTAATGAATTGAAGATAGCTAGAGTTTGGTAAACTTTGAGGACTACATACATATGTATGTATATACCCCTAGAGGTTTTAGTTACCTTGTTTTTTATTGAGCGGAAATATTCGACAAGACACCTGCTTGGATGGCATCCGCAGGTACTGCCGGATCTCTACCAACTAGAAACCCTACATAGTGCTCTTGAACTCTGCACTGACAACCCGACAACGACTGAGACTGTTTTCACATTACTTTAATTCAGGGTGTGTGTTCGCCTTCCTCAGGTTGCCATCCTCTCTGGTCTAGCTCTTTACTCTAGATAATAATACTAATAATAGTAATTATAATGCTAATAATAATATGGTTTTATTGTCCAACAGCAAAGATAATTACAGGAGAAAATTGGAAACTTAAAATGTATGTCATGCGTAAATCTGAAACCGGTTCGACTGTTTAAATTAAAGGTGTTTTAGACGATATTAGCATCAATCGCTTTCTACATAGTATTATGAAATAGATTTCCTTGTCCAAAATAACATAAAAAATGAATTACAATGAATTACATTAACTGATTAGTAGTAAAGTAAATTAGCCCTTCGAGACATCGTTGTCAGTGGTGATGAATGTAGCATGTTTGTTCTTGAAAATGGGCTAGAAAAAGTGCAGGAATAACGGGAACATAATCTAGGAACTAAGAAATCTATGGAAGACAGGAGAAAAGGACAATCTGTAACATTGTTAACCAATTTCCGTACGAATCGAGCTCCATGTCTTTCTCGACGATAACTTAAAGCATCCATATGATATTCGGTCAACACCGTCGCCTCACGGAGGATAAACGCCATCATTTTTAAATGATAAAAATTTTAAAAAACGTCGTTGAATCTTCTCCACTGCAAGCTGGAGATAAACATAGTGCGGAGACCAGCATTGCAGCTGACCATTTCTCCGTTGATCCAGTTAACTTTTTCATCATACTGGTAACGTTGAAAATTTCTTCAGTTCCTCTAGTAAACTTAAGATGGACCGCTTTCCATTGTGTGTATCTCCCAGTAGTTACATTCGCTTGCGTTAGGTCTACTTACAAGTTAAAACTATTTTACCTTAAGTTCACACATAAATCTATTAAAGACAACCAATCGCAACTTACTTAAAATTATTTTGAAACGGTTTATTTAAAACGGTTTATGAAAAACATTTTTTAAGTAAATATATACACTTTGCAATGTTGCATCTTACTCAGCTAAAGCGATTTGGCTGGTTTTAGGAGCCAGTTGAAAGCCTTTTACATGTACAGGTTCGAAATGAACTTTCTCATGGAGCTAAGCAACGAGGGCGAATGGAAAACTAACTATCCATCTACTCCCAAAAGGCAAATACCACTAAATGGTATACGGATACTTTGAGCTAATAGGAACTTTGCAAGATGTGCTTAACTGAATCTTGACAGTATCGCAACGCATTGCAATTTTCTTCGACAGTTCCGAGTTCTAACACTATTAGATCGAAATTAGTTTGGTGAATGCTTAGGAAAACTAACCAATCTAGGCCGAGAGAACAGAGTTACCTTATGCTGTGTACCAGGACACACTAGAATCGATGGCAACGAGAAAGCTAACCTATTACCAAAGGAGGCCGCCACAACATCGTTTTTGGGACCGGAACTGTTTTTCTGAATATGCTTCTATAAAAGAGAACTCGGGGACAGAGAGCAGAAGCTCCAAGGTATTCCTTGTAAATTTCAATAAACAAAAAGCTAGGACTATGCTAGAACTAAGTAGGAAGAAACTGCATGTATTTATGGGTTTTCTGACCGATCACTGCCACTTTGGGGGACACATGACAAGGATAGCAAAATAGCGACTGCAGATTTTGAGGAGCGGAGGACGAAAATTTAGATTTTAGAAAATCTTTAGAAAAACTTCTGAAGAAACTGATAGGATGATCAATGAAGCGTCAAGCTAAAAAGCAGTTACGCAACATGCGGAAAACATACATATCTATTATGAATTACGGTCGTGAAAACCCACAGTAATCTAACTCCTGCTATTTCCTCTCTATCTCCTTCATTGGAAACTAGTCCAAGTTAGTAAGTGACAAAGGTATAACCTTCAATCCATCGAATATCTGGTCTTTTTCAACTTGCTTGTGTCTTCACGCGAATGCATTGTAATTTGGATCTTAATTGCTGCTAAGGCATTTTGCCACTACTTCCTTTACCCAAATTGTTTTTTTCCGTGAGGTTTTGTTTTAAACTGTAGATGAATCATTAGAATGACCGACAAATACTATACAATGGAAGAAAATTGTAATCTAAGAATTTCAAACATTTCTCTGCTTTTGGGGAGACTTCTACTTTATTATTCGAAGTTTGATATACAATAGTGACCGGAGTAAGCTTTTGTAGCCTGAATAATACTAATAACATACCACGGGCAAAGAAACTCCCGCACAATAATAATGGTGCCTGATCATTATTATTGCACCAAAGTCTAAGATTTTGTACAACGCCATTTCTCAGAAGCACTTCCATTCCTCAAGGACAAAATGAATAATACAGATTGCTTTGTATTTGGTCCAGAAATTACAACGATCATCATTATATTTTCAAATTGCAATATGTTATTTTGGACAAGGAAATCTATTTCATAATACTAGAAAGCGATTGATGCTAATATCTTCTAAAACACCTTTAATTTAAACGGTCGAAGCGGTTTCAGATTTATGCATGACATACATATGTACTTTGTTGACTAAAAACGTAGACTTTGTGAATTAGTTGCTAATAATTAGTTGAAATTCAAAAATGTGTAGTTGACTTCATACATCGTTTACGATTACACATGAAATTTACAAAATTACGGAAATAATTAAAACTTCACATCGCTTCTGGATGGGCAATTTTTCCGTTTCGAACAATACCCATGTTAAAAGACGTGTACTTTCATTGACAAGTCACGTGACGTGAGGGGTGGCTTACATGTATGTAGTCAGCGCGAGGGTGATTCGAACAAAAAAGAAAACAACCGAAATGATGAATCACCTAATCACGAATCCATAATGTAAGATACAGTACCCTAGTTTCTCCACGCCGTTATAGTGCGTTAGATTGTAATGTAATCAAGCATGACACGAACTTCAATAGATCGTAGCGAGCTGTGTGGTGCACATATAGCTCGAGCGTGCTTTGATCTTGAAAATACCATGAGTCATGTTTCAAGGCTGTACGCTATATGACTGGGAGTTAAGTAATATTTTTCTTTGACGTAATTCGAAAAATTAGCCTGCGGTGTTATCGTTTAAATTTACGAGATTCCTAGTGGTGTTGTGCTTTTAATAACTGTATTAAATAATAAAGAATGCAATTTGATTGTTCCGCGTATAGGCGTATTTTTGAATAGCGTTTACTGCATTCGGATGATAATTATTATGAGCTTCATAATTATGAGAGTTTTAAGTAGGTACCGTCTTAGATTACAATGCAGTCGTATCTCATCCGACTGCCTTATTTACAACGTAATAAAGTGTATTTGTGTTTATTCATTACGTAATATGGGTTTCTTGGGCTAACGGAGATTGTAAATTAAAAATTAAAATTTGATCAGTTAAATAATTAATTTTAATAAGTTTTAATTAAAAATCAATGGAACAATATCTGTGGACACACACGCCTTAATGCCTTTCGAAATTGGTATCGTGAATAACGACTCCATTTTAAATCATATATCTACCGACAGGTGCGAGAGATAAGATCGAATGGTTTAAATTGTTTCTGGCGATTCTTCAGCTAAACTGCTTGTGGACCAACAAAAATATTTTACTTCCGAAAATAACAAGAAATCTATTACTAGTTACTATCTTAATTTACTTACAAATATTTTATAATAACAAAATAATTATTTTGCATTTATATTTGTATCCATTGTCAAAATAACTAGATATCCTACTTTTATCAATTACGAACTTATGGGAACAAATTCGGGCGATGCACTCTGTTGTTTCTTCTTCGATGGAAGAACAAAGACCGACGACTGAATAAAGACAGAATTCCCGATGTATTATAAATGGAATACAATAATTTGCATTTAGGAAACATATTATGCTGTATATCAGGAATAAAAAATGGAATAATATGTAGATAAGAACTGCGCTACCAATTGTTCCACTACAGTTAATATGTAGATGCTCTACAAGGGTCCGATTTACATATAGATTAAATTTAATTATATACTACTCTTGCGTTTCTTCATATAATGAATCTGCTTTTTTCTCTCTTTATACCAGAACGTTTTCGGTTTATACTGTGGCTATACACCAAAGAATCATAAATAAAGTATTTCAAGCTGTCTTACATAATAAGTCCGCTTGATAAAATTAAGAACAGAAATTAATGACCGGCTGTAGGTGGAAAACGGTTTTTTTTTGACGGAATGAGATTACAAATTGGGTATACACTTTAGAATAAAATGTCTAACATTCCTGTGGAATTCTAGACGTATTACAGAAATTTTATAAATAGATTAATTTGGTGGATTTATTATATGCATGGGAACGAAGAATTGAATCCAATTTAGTACGACGGATCCAGTTGGTTGATAATTTCCTTCGATTAATCAAGTTATTTTTAAGTTCCGAGATCACCTACGATGATTAGAAATTTTTGTTTAGGTTCTGTACGTTAGTTTTGTTGTGTTAATAGCGATGAGCGTAAGTGAGGTTGAGAGAATATTTTTCTAACTAAGGAGAATATATTTATAGCCTAATACAAAAATAATACTATGTGACTAAAGAAAGGCATCACTCAGTAATAGTACATATTTTCAAACCGCATTTGCGGCATATGTGTATCACTTTGAAAGTAACAAATGATTAAAATTTCATCGCAAAATTCCTATCTTTTATTAAGAAAATTCAGTAATGAGTTGCGGCTCCACGTAAACGAATACATTGTACTATTCTCCTGGGCATGCTTCTAATAAGGTCATATATGGAATGGACTCCTGTGGAATTTCATTCCAGGCAACTTGCATGGCATCATGCAGCTGCTGTAATTTCATTGGGGGATTAGGAAACGCACCAATCCTTCGGCCTATGATATTCCAGACATGTTCTATGGGCGATAGACCTGGAGATCGTGCAGAACTTTGAAGAACAGCAATGTTGACTTGTTTCAGCACCCGTAACGTACGTATTGCAATATGAGGTCGGGCATTACCTTGCTGCAATGTTGCATTGTTATCCTGATGAATGTATGATAAAGTTACTGTTTCCACAACTTCCTCGATATACATTTGAGCATCTAAATGACCGCGAAGGGATACTAAAGGAGTCCTACGTCCTATGTGAATTCCATCCCAAACCATCAATCATTTGTAAGTGCTGTCTCGCGTTTTATGGCAAAATTCAAATCCTGCCTTTCGCCTCTTCGACAGCGGATGCGGTGGCGGCCATCATTGTTCCGCAAACAAAAGCGAGATTTGTCTGAAAAGACAATATGGTTCCACTCTTCTATCCAATCTGTTCGTTCATTGCACCATTGTAATCTAAATGCACGATGCTGATTAGTTAGACACAGTATTAATCTTGGTCGATAGGCAAGCAACCCAACCTTGTCAACTTCTGTCAAAAAAATGTTTCGCGCGGATCTTGTGGTGCTACGACGATCTCTTAAGGCCGTTAATCTTAGTCTCCGATCTTCACGGTTTGTGGTTGATCTAGGTCGACCAGAACCTCTCCTACGATGTTGTCTACCTTCCTGAAACCAATCTCACCAGCAACGAATCACTGTAGCAATATTTTGTTGCATCCGTCTAGCAATTTCACGAAATGCTATACCTCCGTCATGCAGTCCGATGATACGACCCCTTTCTCAATAACTTAGTTGGCGATAATTCGGTCACCTGATCCAAAATAAAGAAAAAGCGATATAGTTCTTTCGATAGAGATCGACAAAAAAGACAAAAACTTTATATATAAGTAAATTCACATATTGTCGAAAGATAGATCGTAGTATATAGATTACAGCATATTCCTTAAATATAAATTTGAAAATATAATCATGATTTTTGTGATTTCTGGACCAAATAAAGTTAGATCTGCATTATTTATTATACCTTTGATGAATGGAAGTTTCTCCAGAGGAATGTCACACAAAATCTTAGATTTTAGTGTACTGATGCTAATGTGGGAGTTTCTTTATTTGTGGCATGTTATTATTATTCTTACACTGCTATTGCACTCAGGCTTCTTTCCACTTCCATGATCCAATTAATAGCGTATCATAATTAATGGAGAAAGTCATGAGACAATATACCCGTACAAAATTAAAATGTAAGAGATGCCCAGAAACGATAAGGTCTCCCTGATATAGTTTTCAGAATACTTCAAGCTAAAAGAAATGCTCAGGCAGATGAACTGGTACAACATGAACAATATGCAGACTGACTGCTTAACCTATAAAGTAGTAAATATTTAGTGTTGTGTTTCTACAACAGTACATTTTAATATTCCTCATTCAAAATTTCTGCAACAGTATTGGATTGTTATTAATTTCCATGCATTTCTGTTAGATTCATTGCTACATATCATACAAATACAACACAGGTGCTTGCAATATACTATTCTTTTAGATAAGGCTACGAGAAAAAGTTGCAAGGCGTTAAATCGGATGAGCGTGCAGCCTAAGGAATTTCAATATGTTGACTAATTATACGCTGATCAAAAATTCTCTTAAGTAATCTCAAGATTCCGCAATACAGTGACTAGTTGACTCATGTTGTTGGAAATGTGCGTTTTGAGTTATAATATCACCTAACTGATTGATAAATGTTTCTAAAATTTCTGTGCGATAACTTATTCCGTTTTACAAAACCATATTTCACCGGTTACAAAATTACTCTTGTACTGAAGTCACAGCATGGATAAAGTTGTAAATATTTTTTCAATAATTTTTGATTTGTACCAGCAGAAAAGATTAGGTAATTTACTCAGGTGTTGAACAGATGCTTATAGTTCATTGTGCATCAGTTCTTCAACACGATTAACAACTTGAGCTATACGTTTCCTAATTACACCGCTGCCTGATTTTCTTGAAAGACAACCTGTTTCACAAAACAGTTTTAGAGTTTAGTTTCTTAGATTGCATATAATCCATTGCAAAATCTGGACATTTAACTTGAACTAGACTAAAAAACTCTTGAGTTCTATGGTGATTGACAATTGACCATCAATTGAAAAAATCGAATGTCATTTGAATTTATGTTGGTGTAAAACAAAAACACATATTCATTTATCTACGTCTTTTTGTAACAAAATGCCAAAACAAACTAGATGAACTTTTCAAATGAACACATGATATATTAAGTATGTACATTGTTTGCAGTAGTTGAGTGATAAACGTAATAAAAAATAAACAGGTGCAATAAGTGAAGTTTCATGTTGTGTGTCAGGACCTAGACCCCACGCTTTCGCCATTTAATTACGTAACAAGTCTCGCAGTATTTGTATAAGATTAATGAACATAATGGGAACATAATAGCAACAAAAAGCATTAACTGTTGTACGGTTTATTCGGGAAAGATTCTACTTGGGTTACCGTACGAACGTGTTGCGGGATTAAGTATTATTACAATCATAAAGTTTAGTATGCAATGACTAAAGTATATTACAGGGACATTTTGCATACTTCGTTGACATAATAGTTAGTTAGCGATAACATTAAGATTTCTGTCTATCTTTGACGATTCCTTAATAATAATGAGGAACTAACTGTCGTACTGTTGTTAATGCTGCAATGCTTTTGCGAGTTAAAGTAGGTAGAAAAAGAATTTGTTAATTTGTTTTTTTGATCGTTAAATGATCCCATATGAGCTAATTGGTAAATAGCTAATTAAATAAAATTGTTCTGTCTCACGAATTTAATTTTTTGTAAAAATAATTGATTTTCGAAGAATCCAACTATAAGAATGCAATGATTAGCGTACTCTCCATAGAATTTCAACCATTGTGTCTGTACCTACAAATAATTTTAGACATAAATACGAAGCCAAGATAGATTAGTTCCGTAACTAATCTATTCTATTTAGAGACACATGTATTACCAAACTCACTATTTTGTATCGGCCCTAAAGAAATGCAACTAATGCTTTGACGCCGAAAACGTTTTAGGCATAGCATATTACAATCATCATAACTTCTCGTTTGCCATAATTTGTCCAACTCTGTATCAAAACACTTGACTAAATATAACCGCTCTCTGCAGAGGAAATACAGACGTTATTTGCACCAGCGATCATATCTCAGGACTTGATGAAATTTATTAAATAATTTACGGGCGTGTACGCGTCCAATTTGAACGCGATTAATACAGCTCTTTATCCTGCGCTCAGAGCTTTTCATGTTGTTAAGAATATGCGGCGGATGGATATCTAGTACGCACACGAGAATATTCCCGGCGTTTCACAAAGGATGTTCCGTTTCTACAGCGATGTGAATAAGTTTAGTTACATGAATATGTAGTACTTAACTTAATTGTTGAACGTAAGGGTGTAGAAGTTTTTGCCATTAACGTAGCTATCACAAAGTAAAGGTTCTCATCTCACATGTAAAACTCTTATTTTTTAATTAATATGATGGTTTTGTTGATCATCAAAGTTGGATTAATTCTAAACACGTTTTAGTCAAAGAAAGTTTAAATTCGGAATGTCTCGTCAACTAACCTACTGCTATTTTGTAGAAAATGTCGCCAACGACAAGAAACGAATTTGGTAAAAAAATTCTTTTTTCAAAATCTTGACAAAGTTGAATTGGCAGATTAGTTATAATACAAATGCAACTGGGACTAGTACTTAATTTTTGAAACAAAATTGAGAAGACTAAAATAGTCTGAAATGGGAATACAAATAAAGTGGTCTCAAGGCAAGCTAAGTGAAGACAGAAATTACAAAATTCTTAAAACTAAAGGCAAGAATTCAGAATACATCAAACACACTACATGCAAATTTGGCAAAGTATATACATCACAAGTTATAGAATCTTTCTACATTTAGTTTTGTAAGTATAAAGAGACTTCTATTGTTTGTAACGGATCAGAGGAATCTACATACGTATACATCGTACGTGACGCTATAAAATGTTGTTCCACGAATATTCATATACATTCGTGTTCTGTCAGCTAATAATTGCGAGCCCAAATTTGCCTAATAGGATCGAGAATTAATTCTCCTAACTTCTTATTGTTCCCCACTGCTAGCCACTTACCAAGGAAGTGCGCCCAAACTAACTCTAGGAAATGGTATTGAGTACCGAGTTCGGAATGAGATACAGATCCTAACCCTCCATATAATTTTAGGATCTGTCTTTCGTTGATGTTTGTGTCGCCTGGCATTCGTCTCAGCTTAAGCTTGCACCGTTTTGGCTATTACAATTTCTCCGAGGGCTACGTCTGGTATCAAGACTGAACCACAGAGTTCTTTAGCCTTTTTGTCCATTATGTTAGGTTTCTCAAGTCCGAAAGTGTCTGGGTCCAGGTGGCATGTCTTGGCTCAGGTTCAGGCGTCTGCTTTGAGGACATGCCGTGTCCTTACACGAGGAGGAGGTCTGTCAGGATCTAGCTCCCCAATGTGTCAGGCGAGTGAATTCTCTAACCGTGCAACCTTCTGTAAAGTTTCTCTGGCCAGCACCGTAGCGTAGTCTATCAGCGTCGGTATGTTCAAGTCGCAACGTATTCGAGTGTCATTAACAGCTTGATTGCTACAAAATTTTTAACGATACATGTGGGTGCTTTTTTGATGTTATCATCTGGATTGCCCTTAATATTGATTAGTACGCCCGGTACTTATGATTACCTACTTACTCCAGTTCCCTTTTTCTCTAACATTTCAAATCAGAAATTTATCACATATCTTCAAATCACTCACCTATTGGTTCTCTCATCTCTCAGCAAATTTCTCACGTATTTGGTGTATCCTTGATATGAAAGCCGTTCTGGCTTTCCCCCACGACCTGTTCTTTCTAATTAGTCTCTTTTATTTCTTTATTTATGTTTACGGTCATTGACTCTTAAACCAAACGAAATAAATACAAAAATATTAAAATACTTTTGAAGCATCCAGGTCTTTAAAATAGAAAATATTCGTTCGTTTCTTTCCATATGTTACAAACTTTTCGCTATATTACCACGGTTGCTTAAGACGCAAGCTGTTTGGTTTTATCTTGAGGTTTAATGATTTATTTCTTAGTATAGAAGCTCAAACATCGTTCTGAGCGGAAGATTCCTTTAGATTACGAGGTACATGGATAATACAGGAAATATGAGTAGTTACTTAATGACTAATAAGCACCTAGAATGCAAGGTGACTATCTGTTCCATACGACTTTGTCCGTTTGTTTGTAAGTATCGCTGTATATTCCGTGCATTTAAAATAACTTGGTTGAGGTATGACGAATATGAGGAATGCATGGACCGTCACATAGACCTCGGTCTGTTGTGTAGCCGACTGTATAGCAATGCAGCATCATCATCACAAACAGCACGGCATGGCAGACAGGTGCCTGGGGCCGTCGACCCGCACTTCAACTGTTAATTGAAGAGCATCCGTCAACTGTGTGAAGGTGTAGTGGAGCACTAGAAAACTATTTCGCAATCTTTCATCTGTCACAGTGATAGATCCTCGATATTTACGTTACGTTCGGGTGTCTTCTTGTTGCTTTATTTGTCGTTCGGAATGTGTAGCCGCAGAGGCGTGCGTATTGTTGAAAAAGTAAATACGAATTTTTATGAATGAGGCGATTTTCGTGTGCGATGACACATTTAGGTGTATCGTTGTAAAGTAGCCAAATTTATTACGAAAATAAACACGCGTATTTTTATGGAGAAGGAAAAGGACAAAAACTACTTATAATCGTCGACGTTTCAATAATTTGTACTGATGATTTTTATTGTTGATATTAGCAAGGTATCAATTACGTAATACATCGAAAAATGAACATAATTGAGTGCGGACATTTACTGTGACGATAACTTTAAACTCTCTCTATTTATGTTTGGCACTAAATAACGAAAAACTTGACATTTATTTCACCTTAATTTAGGATCTTCCATTTAACATCTATTGTTAGTTTTATTACTCAGCGTATGAGTAACTTTTTCCTACATTTAATTATTAATTTCTACATTCGATATAGCATAGAAGATGCAAATTAAATGACGATACATGTTTTCTATATTGCTACATGAAAATATCTCTTGCCAAACATCCGCAAAATGAATGTTAGTGCATCAGATATAAAGTGCTTAAGTTTTCATTTAACATCCTTTATTCCTAATACACTACAATAATTTCTGATCCCACTATTTATAATCGGTGAATTAGTATAATGTAAATAAAACACAAGACGAATTATTCACCAAATTTCTGTCCAAAGCTGAATTGAACCTTCATATTCCATTTAATAACGTTCTTGAGTTTTAGTCATACATACGCCTAGCATGAAAAGTAGTCGCCGTTCACAGTATCGTGAACCGTAGTGTACATGTCGCGACAACTTTTTACCTTATACGCAGCTGTACCAGCATACCAATTAAGTTAATATTTTGTTATTGCCTTCTACATGATTTGTTGATAGTTTTTTTGTGTTGTTGCAGGTGAGTGCACACGTTTGCGAGCAGGTGGATATGTCGTAGTCACAGTCTGAGAGCCGGAGAGACCAACAATAAACGAATCGGATTTAATGAGTTCAATTGTGCGTGAAGGTATGGAATTTAATCGGTATTTTTATATACGAAAAAGCTCGAACGGAACATACGTTTTAAGTCTCGATGGAATTTTTAATGAACACAACAAGAACAACCTCGATAAATATTATGACGTGACTTCGTCGAAGTCAAAAATTTATTGTTATGGTGTCTTTTATAATCCACGAGCACAATATCGCAATTATTGCCCTTCACCAGTATAAATTGTTATATGCTTTATTGTCGTTACCATTAAAATGTTTCGAAGTGTTTCCCGTTTTAACAATAGTGAATTGAAATGTTTAGCCTATTAGGGATATATAGAACTTCTGCACGCGACAGCTACAGGAAGTATTGCGGAATCAATAGCCATTATCCTGTATATCTTTCATTCTAAACCACTTGTGCTATGAAGTACTAGTGATAGTCGTCATCTGTTGCATGCATAGTAGTTATTTAGTCTGATTTTTAAATTCTTGTTCGTATCCATATATGTATGCTTCCAAGGAGTAATTTAAAATTACAATTAATGCGCCATTAATAGGTAGATTATAGGTAAAACAGGTTAAATAGCATTCGAGGAGTCAGGGTACTCTAATAAGCACGTAAGCTAATTATAACTTTATAACAGAGCAGCTAATTATTGAAAACATCGCGTTTATGACTTCCAACTTTTTATTGCCACGCAATTATTATTTTAGTTTAAGTAAGGAATGAATTGCTTATGTATCTATCTCTATCTTTGCGCTGTTCTTTCTTACCGAGCATTCTTAGTGGCTAAGTGACCTAAGTAACAGTATTTAAATTTCTCTTTTCTATTTTTGTACCTAACCAAATGCGGCAAAATACCAAATTCTGTCCTGTTGTCTCCCCCAATTCAAAATACATTTCTTAATTGTTTCTTTTATCAAGTCGTTTGCCTTTTTAAGCGATCTAAACCAATGATTCTAGACACTGTACTAACTTTACTTTTCCAATATTGGGGTCCGGTGGTTCCTTTTTGACAAGTCACAAGTCGTCGAGGGAGCATTTAGTGGAGCAGTAAGGACATGGCAGGAGCGCAGTCACATTTGTTGTTGTTTTCATGTTTGAGGTCCTGTCGGATGAAGTTAGTCTTTATCGATGCTAAGTCCGTCCTGACACGGTTTGGAGGCTTCTAAATTTTCCAGTTTGATGTCCCGCCGCTGGGGATTCTTTGTTGGGCATGATAGTCTACTAGTGGCCCACTAAACTCGGTGTTTAGGAATCTCTTGCGAAATTGGAGTTTTTCCATGTCGTAAAGTATGTAGTTTATATAGGGAGTGGGGCTCGTCGAAGGTGTGCTTATGGTCTGCTCTTCGAGATTTAGGATTTGAACTGCAAACAGTATCTAGCAGAGTGTTTCCATCAACGAACAGATACATAACAAGTCCAGGGACAAAGACAGGCAAAAGAATTCCTAAAGGAACAGAAGCCTGAATTCACTAGAGGTCTGCTGGGTAGACAGAAAAACTGTCAGAATGATAGTAGGTCTGCTGATCGGTCATTGTATACTAAATAGTCATATGTATGACATTGACCTAACGAAAAATGCTACCTGCAGATTCTGCAAGGAGAAAGAAGAAACCCCAGTCTATGTGCTATATCATTGCGTAGGCCTGGCAAGGATTCTCTGTGCCCAGCCCTAGAAACCACGTTCTAGGGCTGGGCACAGAGAATCCCACAGCACAGAGTTACATTAAGAAGCGTCTCTCAAAGATACCTATATCGTCGGTGTAATCTTGCCCATCCATGGCACTTTGATTATGTTAATGGAAACGAATGCAAATACTCCGGAGGATGGGTTCCATTAGATGCTTGACATCTTAAACTTGAAGTAGTTATAACATGTTCGTCAAACCTCACTGAAGAGGTTACGTAACTCGGGCGAAATGCAAAGAATTAGTATCTGAACACTTAGGAAGCTGATGTATCATTCATTCAGTCGATATTTTTTTTATGTTGAAGTGTTTATATCTATCTATCCTGTATGTAAACTAGTGCTTCCCACTATTTCTGAAAGAGTCGTTTATCATTTCTGCGTAATAAAATCATCCAACCATTGAATTCTTGGATAATCACTTTCATTTCAGCAATCTTTGAGCTGAGCAACTCAATCGCTTGCGACTGGTTATGTATGTTTTCAACAAATTCTGCGATTGGTTTGAATAGAATTTCAATAGGCTTAACACGTTCGTTAAGAAGAAACTGAGTGATAATTTACTATTTGTATTATTATGTAGCAGTTTATTGTGCCATCGATTGCTCTCCTAATTGAGGTTAAATTTCTCAGTTGTCAATGTCTTTTCCAGAAGGACAGCAAGAAGGTAATCAATGTAGATATTTTTAGCCAAATTGACTTTATTTTCGAAAAAATGTTTTCTCAAAAGTTTCTTCCAAGAATAATATCTTGAAGCACACAGAGCGCTCACTCTAATTCTTGAAGAGGTGCATTAAAAAGCTCTGAATAGACACTTACAACAACGCCTACTACAAATATGCACTAAAACATATATATGGTTTGCTATTAGCATTCCTCAGTTTATTATTGAATGCATCATTTGTTCCATACTCCAGCGATATGTCCATATGGTCTGCATACATCGTATATGTTTTATGGTTAGCTGTTGCTACTTACTCTACGTACTGTATAAGACCAATGCATTTTGGCTCATTCTCAAATTACATATGTGCACACATACTCATACATACATCCAACTTGTTTTATTAGCTTAGTGTTTTGACTCGCTGCATTCCGTGCTGATTTCAACGAAAATTCTATGAAATTGCGGATGTTGAAGTTTAAATTAGAAACGCATCGTGCACCTGTGTCCTATTTCGCATAATCCGATTGGTAAACTTGTACCGCTTGGGACGTTTCTTCGGCCAATTCTAACGCCAGCTCAGGAAACATCAACTAGTGATATTTTAAATAACACTTCAAACGCGTCCGTCAGTGGTTCGTCAACGGATGAACGTTATTTTGAAGCTTTTGAAATTATATTACTTTAACATTCTTTACGTCTGCTTTTCGTTGTTCGAAAGTAGTTCTAATTAATGCTTGTAATTTCGTAGAGAGCAAGGGATAAAGAAATGAGGATGACACCGCCAAATGTTACAATGTTCGATCCTGAAGAGAAAGTTGCTAATGTTATTGCCCATTTCTGAATAGACATAGTAGTAATTGTAATAATAATAAGACAATGAACACTGGTGGTTTCCTATTAATTTGTAATATCTATACTCAAAATCAGTGACCCTGAAATTTTGGCTTATTCTTATAACACTGCTGTTTAAACTAACAAAATATGTATATTGCACAACGTAGGAATCTTTAAACGCATATTAAACCTACCCTAAAGTACTGTTTGTCTTGGTAACCTCTTTTTGTAAATAATTGAGTGAAAACTTTTTTGGGAACTTATTGTGTCTTAACTTGATTGTTGGTTGATATTTTTTAACAGTAACTTCAAGCTGCGGATAAGCAAGATTATATTAAGATTCTTGCAAGTTTGCTTTTCATCATCACTTCTCTTTATGGTTTTAGTTTAGTTACTCTTTTTGAATTCATAATCAATAAACTATCTAGTGATATAGTGTTTTACATTTTACTTAAACTATTAGTATTTGTTCCTAGTGGTTGTAATACAAGCTAGCAAACAAACCAAATTAATTTCGTGCTTGTTTGCAGCTTCAAGAATGCGAATATAGTAGCATCAAAAACTAATAAAACTGGATCCAGTTCTTTTAAATTTTGCTCTTTCGGTCATTAGAAAAATGGTTTATTATGGCACGACTGCCTAATCTCCATGCTTAATCTGTTCATCTTTGAAAATAATAAGCGGGAGCTCTACTAGCTGCACCATATTCGGCAGCCCTCATATGTGTGTATTTCCTGTGCTTCCTTGTAAGCTATGCAGAATAAGCATTGGTAGTTTCCAACAATTTACGTGTTTCGCTATACCGGAATTCTGGAATTGAAACATTTCTTTGCGAAATTTTCTTTTTCGAATGAATAAACGCTTTTTTGTAGTATTCACGAGCCGAGAAGTATTCCTACATCGCATAGGCGTCATCTTTGTCCCATTAATACTTTCTATCGAGTTTCAGACAACACTTATAGAATAATGACCAAGCTTCTTGTTCAAATTGACAGTTTTCAAACGGCTGTGTAACGTACACCCATGGAAAGAAGTAGTCGGACAGTTACCATATAACAACGTTTTGAAAGTGTCTGACCTTTACTTTCTTTGGGTATACATCTAGAAACTTTGGCTACTTTCTTTAATCCTGATGCTCTGAAAGGAGGCATTCTATTTCCAACGACATACATGATAGGTATCGATTCTGCCACTGTCTATTATGTTTCTATCTAGATCTTATGCTGATATTTAAAAAAAATACAAAATAGGTTCCTGATAAGGTTGATAGATACATATCAGAATAATCGTTTTATTTCGTTAAATTAACACTACTACCATTCTTTTTATGAAGAAATACTCATAAATAGGAAATATATATATTCGGTGTTATGTCGGAATATTTGAAATCCTGAAAACTCACCTGTTCTTATAAGTGAAAATTTACATTATTGAGCACAACGAAGCAAAAAAAAAAACAAGCATCGATTGAATTACGCATCAGTGTGGCTACTAATAAATGACATTTCGTACGAACAAGCAGTCCTCCGTTGAATATACGCTATACCAATCAATATATTTGAATATGGCCTTGTTATGGGACTCACCTTATTTAGCTTCAGTACTTTAATTGTTACTGCTTCTGTCATGCACATTTATAATGCATTCGAAATGTTTTAAAGCAATATCAATTGTATCGCTTATATCGTTGTTGTATATATCAATTATTAGCTGTAGAAAAATGTAATATCTAACGAAAAAATCGTTGCTCTATGTATATTAAACAAAACAACACTCATTCACTAATATTCACAGAACTTCAGAACCGCCTATGTATGTATGTATGTACCTACATATACATATCTATGGTGATTCACACAATAGTAGTTGAAAGTACCACACTGTATGTATTGCTCTGGCAATAATTAATGAGAACTACTTGTTATCTTGTGGAATACGTCGTTTTATATCGGCTATAATTGGTATATTGTTAAGCTGCCAGTTCTAAATATAACCATTCAATTAAGTATTTAAACGTTTTTGCATGACATAGATTTTTTCCAATTGCGATTGCTAATGAGACAAAATAAGAGTTCGGCTAAAAAAATTTTATTAATAATAAATGTTCGATTAAATATTGATGTTGAGGACACATGCCGTGATCAAAAATTATTAAATCAGGTCGGCAGCTCAGTACCTAAATTATAACTGGATGACTTGCTGGAAAACCGGACAATATGTGGTAGTATGTTTTCTTTAAAATTGTTGTAGTGAATACAACTTTGTAACACTGCTGCTCTTCGGAATAGGTATAAAATAAATATACTTATATTGAATCACTGGCATAGCGTATTTTAGAATTATGAGACCTCATAACACGTGTGAACCTACTTATATATACAGGGTAGCAAAAGTTATCTAAAGAATAGCTGGTAACTCATAGATAATCAAAGTGAATGATATTTATTTTTCATGATATAATAGTATGGTTTCACAGCGAAATTCGGTTATAATCACATAACTCATAATGTACTGGTCAAAAACATTCCATTCTGAATAGGGCCGCCTCAAGGAGGCTTTTCTTATTTTTAATTATACATACTTGCAATGTCCGGTATGTTTAATTTCCTCACATCTTCTAACACTTGGTCTGCCTATCTTAATGTTGGTCTTCCTTTCCTATCCTTTCTTTGATTTCCTCAGTTTTATTATTGTTTGCATTCACCATTACTCTTAGATATTTGAAGCTATCCACCTTTTCGAAAATGTGTATGTTCTCCTATTCTTAGTCCCTGTGCATTGCTCTGCTTGTCATATATTTTGTTTTGTTGGTGTTTATTTCTAGTCCTCTAGTTACTGCCTCTTTTGTAATGATATCCCTTGCTACTAGTACAATATCATCCCCATACGCTATGATATGTGCATTGCTTTGTATGTATTGCTTTGGTTTTGTTGATTTCTGTTGTTCTAATTATTTCTTCCAGCATCATATTGAATAGAATTAACACTGACAATACATCTTTTTGTCTTGTCACTGTTTTCTATTTTAATTTTGTCTGTTGTTCCTTCATTTATTGCTTTTGCTATCGATTCGTCCGTTGTCATTTCCATTAATCTTATTATGTAGTTTTGGGGACGCATTAACTTTGCATTGAAATTGTGAAATTACAGTTTCTAGTACTGTTGAACAAATTAAGACGTGATATCTTAATTACATGAAATTACCAAAAACATATTCACATTTTATAATGCATTTTGGATGGTATGGTTAGCTTACTAAATCTGCGCTTCAGAATGTGTTGGTGTTCGATAAGGTTGAAATCTATGCCCATTCTATTATTATGGTCACTGGAAATAGTATCTTGCTGCCATTTGACTTTATCCAGACAGTATCAGGAACAACATCTTCAACCGCTATAGCCAAGATTGTGATGTAACTTTCTTCATATCACAAAACATGGGGTATGATGTTTCCCGCAATGTTGACTTCACAGAGATTACACCAGGTGTTATGAAACTGGAAACATACATATGATGGTTTAAGGGTCTCTGTCTCTTTTCTGAAGACAGACTAACGTAGAGTAGACTGGTTGCTATTAGTTTAAGGTCATAGTAATTTGGTATTTTGCGAAATTGGATTGATCAGATCACCATCTGATGTTCAGTCAGGATTTAGAAGACGCCATTCTTGTGAAACCTCTCTAAATATGGCAATAGCAGAATGGAAGGAAGAAATAGAAAAGAGTAAAAAAGTTATTGCAGTCTTTCTTGATTTGAAGAGAGCGCTTGAAACTATAGATAGAAACAGATTAGTCAAAAAACTTAGTAGGTATGGAATTAAAGCCTCTATCTTGGTTAAAAAGTTATCTGACAGACAGATATCAAATAACTAGATATGGGAATAAAGATTCGGAGGCAAGAATAGTAAAGTCGGGTGTGCCACAAGGATCAATGCTTGGACCACTGTTGTTTATATTGTATATTAATGACATTGAAAGTGTGAGTGGTGATTGTAGGATCAATTTGTTTGCAGATGACACTTTGATAAGTGTTGCAGATGATGACATTCTACTTGCTGTAAACAAAATCAATGATAGCTTAAAGGTGATTGTGCAGTGGTTTAAACTAAATAAGCTAAAGATAAATACATTATAGGCAAAAGCGATGATTATCAGTAATAGGCCTGTAGTTTCCCCAGATAAGGACATTGTAATTGATAATGCAGTAATTGAACTAGTTTCTGAAATAAAGTATCTTGGTGTTATTATTGACTGTAAGCTCTCATTTAAAAATTACATAGACTATATTGCTAAAAAAGTAGCAAAAAAGATAGGTTTCTTAGGGAGAATAAGTAGTAAATTAAGTTTATGGGCTAGAATTATGGTATATAAGACTATTATCGCTCCGCATTTTGAATACTGTGCTACAGTTTTGTTTCTGGCAAATGACGAAGACTTAAATAGATTACAAAAATTACAAAATAAGGCAATGCGGATCATTTTGGGCTGTAATCGCTATACTCACATAGTGATGATGCTGGAGACATTACAGTGGCTCAGTGTTAAACAGCGAGTTTATTTCAATACTATTATCCTTATTTAGAAAATTGTACACAATATGGTGCCGGTATGTATGAATAAATTTATTGTTTATATTAAGACATTCATGACAGGACAATTAGAAACGCAGATATGTTTAGGTTACCATTGGCTAAGAAATCATGCTGACAGAACAATCTGTATTATAAGGGACTAAAATTATATGACATGGACAAAGAAGCTAAACAATCTACTAATTTAAGAGTTTTTAAAATGTTCTACGTATGTTAAGAATATCTGTAAGGTTTAGATTTAGGAAATAATATCTGTATTATTATTTACCATCTTTTGATGAATAAAGTTTACTACTATTACCATTACATATTTGGCCAATCCTTTTCCGTTACTTGTTTGTATGAAATAGTTTATTTCAAGCGTTTTTTGTGTTTTATTTTATGAGAGCCACGGTTTCTTTCTGTCATTAAGCCCTTTCAACATCACATTTGTATGGTGGTTTACTTCTTACCATTAGAGAATAATAGTCTTTCTATTATCTACCGATAGGTCGGAAGTAAGTCTAGAACTCTAGAACACTTATATGTTTTGTGACTGTTCTTATTTTACTTCTGTAAAAACTAGTTCCTATAAACCGTATAATGACAGATTGCACTTTGCATTTCGAACATTTCATTGACTTGAAATTCTCAATTTGATTTTTTTTTTGTTTACCTAGCATCTGAATTCGAATTTGTATCTCGCTACTAAATGCACTTATTTAAAGTATTTCTCAAGGGAAATAATGTCAAGTTGATTAATATATCCTATACAAATCTTCTTTGTACTGTACGTAATAAATGAAAACTGACAAACTATTTTAGTATTTTACAAAAAATGGTTTTCCATGCCTCAAGATTCTTTTTAATTGTCCAAAGCGATTTTCTTAAATACCCACAAATTGTTTTTTGTATTAGAACGGTGCTTAAAACTTTTGAGCGAGGCTATATATCTGGTATATACATACATATATGGTATATTTTTCTTTCCTAATACTGTGTGATATTTATAACTAAATATAATGCGACATGAACCCATCAAATTCTGTAGCAATAAATTTCATTTCGTAAGTTGCGGTAACTATCGCAAAAATTAACACTCTCACTATTAACACTGGACATTAAAAACAAATGATGATCAATATTAACAGATTTTTATCGTTTAATCAATAGATTTTCATTTTGCAACAGGTAAAGGTGGTTCATTGTTCTCCCCACTACCGTGGCGTATAGAGTTCAATACCACGATAAACTGTTTCTTTTATTATTGCTGCTAAAGCTTAAGTAGTAAAAAGATTTTATGATTTAGACGTGTTAAACTGATTTTATTGCGGATTGTTAAATGGTAATAGAAGCGATCACATTGGAGATATTAATACGCAGACAGCGCAGCAACAGTATGAATTATTGTAGCCTTTATTAGTTTGACTTGTACGAGAATTGATTTCTCCTAATTATAATACAAGTAGTTTATACCGTGAAAGCTTTGTTCTTAAGAATAATTTTCTGTAATCGACACACTACACAATGATGAGAATATATATTTAGATAAGGCGCAGGTTAAACTGATTTAGTATTCTAATCTTATTTATATCATTCGACTAAATATTGAAATATGTTTATTATATTTTGTATTGATAATATAATACATATATGTACATATCTCGTTTGATAGGTTCGCTACCTAGTAGACCTGTCTAGGATCTGCTATAATTATACCTATAATTATAGTGTGGGTGCAGTAGCCCTCGAACATTCTGATAGAAGATGCCTAGTTGATAGCCGTTTTTCTGGGTGGAGTTGTTTTTTAAATTAACTATTTTAGGCACAGCATTTATGTTTTCGATAGTTTTATGATGGCCCTGATCGTTTAAATCTAAGCTTTATCTTAAAGGGTTTTAGGTTCTCACGCTGTTTCATAGTGAAATCGGCAAAAATGGAAAAAGGCGTCAAGAATTTGTCTTTCTTTACCTTTAATACATTTAAAACAACATGTATCGCTGCCTACGAACAATTAATTTCTCTATCACCCCCTCAGCATAGTTTTCAGGATAGGGATCTTGTTTGGTCTGCAAACAAGCTTTCAAAGATTGTACCTCGTCTTCAAGAGGACGTATCAAACCACTTAATTCTTGTATTTTGAGCAATTGTAATTTAATATCTGACCATGATGGATAAAATACGATCTTTGCTTTGAATAAGTAGTGCCCCTTGATGTGATAAGCCTGCGTATGTAAAGTGCAAGTAAGTTGTACAAAGATCACAGGAAATTTCGTTATGGGGGGCCCGATCTAAATTGCACATGGAACATTGTAAAACATTGTGGAGTAATAGTTTTGCAGAGAAAGAAAAGAGGAATATAACGCTTTCCACGAAGGGAAAGTTATGAAATATATTGTCCTATAACAAGGGAACAGAGCAACATAGAGAAACATACTTATCCAGTTATTTTAATCAGGCTGTTTATACCTCCATCAGTTGTTGTAGGCAGTTACATCGAGCAAAATAAATTAGAAACACTCCGAAGTGTGTTTAATTTTGAAGACTAATGAACCAGCAAATAAACCTAATTAAAACACTTGTAGTACCTATGCTTTTGTGTAAATCACTGGAGACGTAACTAGTTGACGTTGTAACATACATACATGCATGCGCATGTTTCGTTTTTAGACACAACCATATCAAGTTTCAAGTGCTTTCGTAAGCATGTATGGACGTCTTGAAACAAGAACTTATATCTTATAGTATTATGCATAGTGATTAATACATTCTAACAAAAGGAAATATTTCAAAAAAAACTTAAGGCATTATATAATAACTATAATATTCCAACATATAGGTTATAGTTCTATAGATATGTATCTTCATACTACGCGAAGAATTCGTTTCGTATTAATTTGAATTTCTTTTACGGTAACACCACCATATTTTCTACATGAATACGTCTCAATAAATCCATCATATATTCATTATTCTCACGTACGGTAAGCATTGTATTGTTATTACTACGCCTTTAGATATAGTATCTACATAAATCGTTATTGTATTAACCGCCAATATCCCGACAAAAGTTATCATTTTAACACACCTAATAAATAAACATGCGCTTATCATACGTTGCGTGTTTAAGCAGCAAGCTTAAGAATTTTATCAAAAACGCGCATCGCTAATGTTATTTATCTTTTGCTCGTGAATAGCTCAAGATTTGTAAGGTAAACCATATTATGTGAAAGACAGCGTTTGCAAGTTAATTCTGTACAATCTTCACGAGTTAGCTATACATAAATCTTGTTTATCTGTTGTTATGATGTTTACTTAATGTAATTTATGGTTTCTTGATTTATTGCAGATAAATGTGTTTCGTTTAGCTTGTTACGTACGGATCTATATAGGATATTTATTACCATGCAATAAGTTTTTGGTATAGCTTTAAATCGGCCTTTAATCCGCAATAATATTGCTTTCCTTAAGATAACTTTTGAAAAGAAATAAATTTTCTTAGCAAAGCTTGAGTGTGTTATTCTAGTGGTTATCACTAATCTAATCGAGTATCTATTCTATATCAAGGATTGTACCACTACCATCAAATCAAGTGCTAAAATTAGTAGAATATTTTGAGAATGCCAGTTGTTTAGCCTAACATATCGTTGGTGAGTTTTGGGTTTTCCTAACTAAGCCAATCACATTGTTGTTAAGCATATAAAAAAGTGAAGTTTGTTTCGTGGAAATTGTTGCTTAGAAAGTTTTTGGTTGCTGATTTTAGAGATCGTTCAGCAGTTTTAAGGCATTGATATAGAATTTAAAATAGAATTTACGTTTGAGGATGATGTTACACTGCGATTTCGTGATCTATTGCGTCTCCTTACATAAGTAGCTAGGATTTGCCCGGAGCTATAGCTCCCTATCCAGTGTAAGGGCATTAATATACTGTAACAGCTACACATATGTGACCTGGACTATGGAAAGGTAGCTATGGTCGGAAAAATCAATCTTTGTTTTTTGATCGAAATTTATAGAAAATTGAATGTATTTTTCAATGGAACAAACCGCAGTCTCCTAAGTTTGAAACTTTTGCTGGAAATCATCCTTAAAGTTCAACATTAATTATAAAAATCCGTTCAACGTTCACAAAATTATCTATATAGGGGAAATTACTTGAATAAAATACAAAAAAAATTATTGTAAAAAGCACCACTGTATAGTCTAAAGTCTATAGAGAGGTGGAGAGCCAAGGGTAAGACGAAAAAAAGAAGAGGTAGAAGCGCAAATACAAACACGACGCACGCACACGACTTGTTATTTTTAACAGCCGCTTACTCGCAAACTTAATTTCAAACGATAGGTACATACCTTTCCGTAGTCCAGGTCACATATTATGGTTTAAAGGAAAGCATTTCTCCCTTGTCTATAACAGCTTTGCCGAAGTGGCTGGCACGAACGCTGTGCAGTTGGAAATCAAACCTGCAGTCGCTATTGTGTTTCAAACCTATGCTTGTTATGTGTTTCCCAAGATGACAGTGTTTTGTGAGAAAGCTCTCAAGGACAAGTTTGTTTTTACTTAGTTCTAGCATGATCTTTGGTCTCTGCTTATTCAAGCTTCTAACAGATACATTGGACTATCTCAAACCAGAAGGATTCTTCCAGAGCGATGCTCTAAGCCTCTCCTCTCTGTCTTTGAGTTATTTTTATAGGTGATCGCATCTCTATTCCGCATAACAGTTGCGGTCCCACAGACGAGGTTGTGGCGTATAATGCAACTCTGTTTTTTCTGCCTATGTTGTACAGTTTTTGTGAGCATTCCCAGATTAATTTTGATCCGATGGTGTTAGAACTCAACGTCGTTACGGCTGCTTGACTGTCGAAAAAAATTTGAATGTTTTCTTATATTTATACACCTCTATATTACATATTTTCTATGCACATAGCAGTCTAACATCACAATTCTTTTAAATTGAAGTGATCGATTTAATCGCAACTATAACCCGTCGCCTCCGCCAAATTTATTGCAATATGTGTATGCAATTGTCAATACATACATTCCTATTTTATCTGCATTAGTTCGTTTCCTCGAGAATTCTCAAATTGTTCTATTGTATATTTAGTTCTCCTCCGCCTTAGCTAAACTTGTAAAGTAAAAGCTATTAGTAACTCTCAAGTAAATAAATAGTCGTAATACATTTACGTACTTAAGGTCAAAACGACCGTGTCGATAAATTCAAGGGGATGCAACGATTGCGTGGAATACATAATCAAATCAGACCGAACCTGCACAGTGTTACTCTCACGGTAGACTAGTAAAGTCTAGTATTAGTAGTAGTAAACACAATCTAGTAGTAATCTGGGGAACTATTAATAATTTATCGCGTTTCGTAACCGAGACGTGAACAATCGATGCATAATTCATTGGTTGTTGTTTTCTATTTTCACGCGATTCCGCATGCTGAGCTCGTGTGTAAACATTAGTATAAGTTTGATTGATAGTATTCACGACTTCTCGCTGGGGTGTTTCTAATTGCAATGATTTAGATCACGATGTTCGTGTGCTGATATAATTTTTAGATTGTAGATATTATGTAATATCGGAAGTAACGTCTGTCAAAAATATTTTCATAACACAAATTATTTTTGACAGAGACATATAGTAGATTCTTCGCAGCAACTAGATACATCTTATTTTCAAATCTGGGTTCAGGAGGTCTTTTAATCTGTCATTCATATAAATTGCACGTGTAGTTTACAGGTTTACAGAGAAATGGGCAGCAAAACATATTGGGAAGGCAGAAAAAGCATGCAATGCAATACCACAAGTGCTAGAATTTGTTTGTAAGTGGTCAGCTATATTGCTAGCTGTAAATATAGGCGGTGAGAGTAAGTAACATCATTTTTTGTTTGTGAGACTCATATTTTTTGCGTCCGTAGTGTGGTATCCTACCTATTCTTATTCTTCTTCGTCGTCGTCTCTTCATTATGTAAAGAATCGTGACATTATGGCTATGTGCGGGTGGTAATTCTGGTCTTCCATCGTTGACGATCTTCCGCCTCTTGGAGATTTGATTGAAATGGATGACCTGTACTATTTCCTATTTCTTCTAGCCATCTTGCTCGGCCTTCCAGTTTGCCCTATGAGTTTCTCAAGGTTGTCTTCGTCGCTGCGTGTGATGCGTCCAAAATATATATTGCGAGATACGTCTACGACAAATGGTAGATAAAATCGGTCCATCATATCGAGCTCATACAGGATTTACTGATTCGTTCTTCGAGCTGTCCATGGAATGCACAGCATCCTCCTCCCGCACCAGATCTCACATGCATCTACATATACCGCGTATATGACTCAGATCCGTGTAGGAATATGGAGAACACCAGAGATCGAACAAGAGTCTTTTTGGTGCTTTTAGTGATGTCTTTGTCTGCCCATATCTTTCTCGGACCCATAAAAGCCGACCGTGACATTGCTATACGCCTTTTTATCTCCCTGTACCTACCAACAAATGACATTAGAGACGATACAGAACAGATTTCTAAAATTTTATCGTCTAAGATAGATAGCACCTATTCTGATCGAAATACTAATTATAAAAGCCTACTAGCAAGATATAACTTTTGCTCTGCAGATGATGACAGAGCTGAAGCTAGTGGCTTGCTTCTAGTTAAGCTGCTAAGAAACAATACAGATGCTATTTCATTGTTATCACATCTGAATTTTGTGTCACAAGTACGCTACTCTAGGCCTTCAGACACTTTAGAAATAATTACAGCAAGAACAAATGTTTTGTGCAATACATACTTAGGGTATCTATATGACTAGAAATGCTATTCTAGGTTGTGTAAAGACTTGTATTCTGTTTGTCCTGCAATTGGAGTTTTCTCTGCTGAGTAATAAAAAACTATTCTTAGGATCTCAATCCGAATTATTGCCAACTAACTCAAAATTTTTTGTATAGCCTTGTGGTGGTTGTACACTATTTCTGCGTCATTGTGTAAAAGTCTTCAAAGTCTTGGATGAGAACATTAATAGAATCTACGAATGCTTCTACCGCTTCTTTCTGATAGGATTTTTCTTTGAGATGTGATTGTTACAATATTATTGACACTAGTAAGTGTATGAAAACCTTATTAATTTGGTTGTGGAATAAATTCATTTTCAATTAATTCCTGCTTTATTGGCCTTTAAGTGAAAAAAATATCAAGAATTGAAAAGGTAAGTACATATCAGGTTTCAATCGTATTTTCTCACTATGACCTGACGATCTATCTTTTATTATCCTGCTCTATCCAATTCAATGATCTTAGTGAATGTAGGTGTCATAAATTTAATCACTCCTGACGCTAGAGCCTATGTCCTGAAATGTTAGTTTATCACTTAAACTAACTTTAGTGTTCCTAATTTGTGCGAAGTTTGCAAATCTCTGGAATTTATTCGGGCATTGCTTTTAAGAGGAAGACCTCGTTCCTTGCATTTGTATTTTTGGACTATATATACTGATACCAAAGAAAGGGTGCAGCTCAACGAAATCTATATTGGGTTTCGGTTTTACAAGTTGTCGTCTTTAGGATTGGCGTATCCTGGGATTCATATTCCGGATAATCTGTTATTTGTGACCAACTGCGTGGCATTTATGTTACATCTTCTCCCTTCCCACCGTGTGCAATCAAAAATCGTGTGCTCTGCTGTGTCTGCGTCCCCTCAGTATACATTCTTCACCCGGTGCCTTACCTATCCTTTTAGCATAGCTTTTAAACATCCCGTGGCCTGTAAGAGCTTGTGTAAGGAAGTAGTCCACGTTCCTATGCTTGCAGTCAATTTAGGTTTTTAGATCGGGGATCAATTGCGTGGTTCACTGTCCTGTAGTTGCGTTGTCGTGCCATCTTTCCTGCCAAATTTGCAGTGTCCTTGTTTTCACACTCATAGCTGTTTCCTTATCTTCGTATACGAATTTTCTTTCTTGGGCCATCAAGTCTGTGGGCGGGATCCCCGTAATCACTTGAAGGGCTGCTGTAGAAGCTGTTTTATAGGTAGTCGCGACTCTGATTATCATTTTCCGCTGCGTCTTTTGTAGCAGCAGACAGTTTCTGCGGACCGTCAATGCCGCTTCCCATATTGGCGCCCCGTATAACATGATCGAGTGGCCAACCGCCGCAAGTATGGCTCTTCTTGAACTTGTTGGTCCTCCTAAATTTGGCATAAGTGTCATGATTTTCGCTATTTTGTCTTCCGTTTTTTCCGTTACCTTTAGAAAGTGCTCTGTAAAGCTGTCGTTCGTGTCGAGGAAGATTCCCAGATATTTGATGTTTTTCTTGGGTACTATGTTGACTTTGTCTATCCTGAAAGCGAGACCTTTTCGTTTTGTTTTTTTGGCGATTATCAGCGCTTCTGTCTTCTCCGGGGCAAGTGTTAATTGATTCTCTTTCATCCAAGTGTTTGAGATTTGCATTGGTAATTCTCATAAGGTCCGACTTAGTTTCCGCGGTAACTATCAGTGCCAAATCATCCGCAAATGCAATACTTTTTGCACGTCCCTGCAATGCAATTTCCAGTACTTCGTTATACAGGATGTTCCATAACGTGGGTCCCAGGACTGAACCTTGCGGCACCCCTGCATAGACCTCCAGTATATCTATCTTCGTCACCTGGATACTTCTGTTTTTCAAGTAGTCGTCAATGATGTTGACGAGATACGCTGATATCTTCCTGTTTTCCTGATTCTTCAGGATTAAATTCCAACTAGCTGAATTAAACGTGTTTTGAACGTCAAGAGTTATTAGCATGTTCCAGCTCATTCCGTTTGCCTGGGTTACTTTTCTTATTATTTCCACCGCCTGCAGAGTCGAGCGTCCTTTCCTGAAGCCGTATTGGTGCTTCGCTAAGCCTCGTTTGGCTTCTATTTCCTCTTCCAGCCTTCGTCGAATCAATGCTTCGTGGTTTGCTCTATTAGTTAGAAGCTTATGACAATTAGAAAGTATATTATGTACTATGTTCATAACACTTCAGACAAGCAACGATATTTTTCGGTGGGATCATCGGCGACGATTAAATTATTGATTCTTTTACACCACAATTTGAAGTGCCTTCTGTCATAAAAGAACATTTTTCTTGGCTCATCTTTCCTCAAGCATTAATAAAAGGGATGATTTTGAAATAATGGTTTATGCCAACAACATTTACATAATGTTAACACACCACGAATTCACCAGCGACTTAAGATGCTGTCTTGAACTAAACCCACTTGACCGGCTGTGTAGCGCAGTGCCTAGCGCGCTCGCTTCACAGTCTGGGGGTAAGGGGTTCGAATCCGGTGCGTTCTTTCCGAATTTGGTTTTCTGTAGTTTCCCAAATTCCACGGCAAATGCGGAAAGATAACATCTTAAGTCGGTCTGCAGCCGCAGGCGTAATAATAACTCATGGCCAGGCGATGCCCCCTGTAATTGGCGCAAGCTGTTGGGGGATGCTGAGGCATGAATTATTATTATTATTATTATTAAATTTTAAGAAGTGAAGTTAGATTCGGTACGTACAGTCACCCAAAAGAAGTTGTAGAACGATTTACATAGGGATTATATGTAAATAGTTCTACAACTTCTTTTGGGTGACTGTACCTATATGGACATAAAATTGAAACATATTTTCTAAATGTTGTGGCATACAACGTGTTTTATCGTATCTAACTAATAAATGCATCCATCTTACATAATATAATCATCTGTGTGTAAATATTAACACAAAAGGTTGCTTAACTGTATAAAACACATTCACCACGTACGTTCATAATGTAGTTAGGTACATACATACGTATGCTAAGAACAAAACTGTTATAGTATTTCATATTATTCTGTAGTTGCCGTGGGCGCTCTTATCAAGATACTATCGGCAAGAACCATCCACGCGGGAAAGTATAACTTATGCTTATCCGGTCGTTTGGTTAAACGATTTTTATGGGACGCGATGTGTAGACCGCAAGAACGTGTTTAATATTTATAAGCCTTATAAATCGGTAATTTGGAATCCGGTAAGTGTTGAAAATGGTCGTATAGATGAAATCTAAATTTGTACCGTGTGCGTGATGGGCGACAACAATCCGTACCCGCACTGTGTCCCTAATAGGAGGAATTATTTAAAAATTTACCTAAAACGCGTCTAAGTAGATAATGGGTACATTTAAACGGTACATCCTTATAGCATATTTTCACCGACAGCGGCTAAATGGATTTGAACTGCTCTCACCATAGTCATTCATTATATCCATCTTCGAAACACCTGCGTTGTGTAATTTGAAAACCTTCTTCTAAAGTTGATGCGCTGGTGTAGAAATAATAGTAAATAATCGTACGTTTACTATATATTAAAAAGATAAGGAGATTTGTCGAGAAAGGATTAAAGCATATCTTTCTACTATAAAAAGTTATTACAATACTTCGACTAATTAAATTTAATGAGTGAGAATATTTGTTAATAACTCTCTATTCAGAGTCATAAGATTTGAAACCAAAAGATACAGATAGAACCACTCTACTTCCGTAGAAAGCCCAAATTATCAGAGGAGACAATTTGTAACAGCTCATATAAGAAGAGCCACAGTTACGCCTTGCTATAATCTCTTCCTCACGTTTGCGGTTCATTACATATCATTTGTTCCCACATTTATTATATGTTCAAATTTTTTCTCCATTTTTAACAATCAGGTAATTAGTAAGTAGTTTTGTTCCATAACTGTTGCACATTAAAAAGAACTAGGTGTTTCAACGACAGCGGTCCATGCAGTATGGTATAGACCTTGTTGAAAATATCTATTAAATGGGCATATCAGTTACACTTTTCAAAATTAGAATGAATTATAAAGAATCCGATATTTTCAACGACAGGAAACTCACAGAAAATGTTGACATAGTGCTAGTAGTCGTCCTGACAGGAACAGATATAACACGTTCAAGTCAATGATAATTCATTGAGTTGCCCGTATAATGCTTCAAAATACTACACTAAACATTAATGAATTTACTAATGACTGTCATATTTATGTAATTTTAATTAATTCTTGCTATAGCAAATCTTTTTTCAAATCTTTCAAGTTCTCAATTTGGATCTTCGAATTAAATATATTGCCAAGTAATAGTAGGATCGAAATTTTTTGTAGTTAATGAAGCTATAGTGGTTCTCAAAGCAATATTGCTTGTCGACATGATCAAGTTTAGGTCATGCTGCATAATTTCGTGTATGTATCATGTGTGTTCTAATGCATTGTTACAACATTACCTTGCCGAAAATAATTTTTACCATTTTTTCACAAGAACCATGGCCGGTAAGATTCCAGCCTCTCTTACCTCTAACTATCAATGTAGCCCTCAACTACTACGAAAATAGAAAACTGATACTGAAACCCTGAAAACTGTCACTAACCTGATTGCTCGATGAAGGCATACTTTGTTTGCCAATGTTGGTAGGTCATCAAAAGACTAATCGGTTAATGGAAAAGTGCTAAGCACTCTGCATTTGGTCTGACCCTTACTTACGCCAAATTTCAGTACGCAGCTGTGGTTTTAGTTGTTGGTCAATCAATGTACATATTCCTGATATTCTGAATGAACGATAATTATTTCGGCAAAACATTAGTTTCCTTGAGTTCCATCATGTTTCACAACCTTTTCCCTACATTCCACAATAAGCATGTTTACTTAGATTTGGTTCTCGAAATAATTGTCTAAGCGATTACTTCAGTGTTGGAGCAAAATCACTTTCAAGGGGGCTATTTCTTCTGACTTCGAAGAAAAAAAAATACTCACTTCGAACTACTGATGAAGTCTCGCCATAATAACTACGCATATGTATGTACATCGATACACTGTTTAGATGAAAAAATAGCTTCTGCTTTCCTCGAATTGCCATTGAACCAGTTCAATAAGGTTCTGTAATGTACGTTGCTAATAATAATGTAATAAAGTAGAGTGTAGATTAGATACCCCACGTGTATCCCAACAGACTATCGTGCTGACGTTGTTTGGTAAACCTTGGTGGTTTTCAGTTTGTGTAACAAACTTACTTCTTCGACTGCTGTTTGTCAGGTTGATGCTATAAATTCATATATCATCCACAATTATAAAACATTGCAAAAGCTAGTCCAAATACAGCCGCGTTTTCGATCAAATGTACTCCTAGAATCTGTATTTGCAATTGATCAACACCATATTATAGTGAAACTGTCTCATGTGTAGCGACTCTAATTGTGCGGCCAAAACCTTAGGTGTCGCCGATTGTTGTGCCAACATAACGAAATCCAACTTTAACTAAATGATGCAGCTGTCTCATACTTTGACAGGAAGTTAATGACAAATAGCCGATGACAGCACCAGGACTGACTTTAAATTTTGAACGCATGACATTATTATTATTTAGCTAGTCAACTTTTTCCGAATATTTACGTAGAATAAATGAATATATTTTGTCATAAAACGTAGTATACTAAATTCACTAGCTATTAAACCAAAATAACATTAATATCCTGCGACTAAACTTCTTTATACTCATAATTTCAAACATTCATTTCATGCAACATGTAACTTTAAAAACGAAACTGCTATTCAGACGGTAATATATATTTTGCCCGCCTTGATTTGCACGATAATTACATTCCGAACCAGATCTATAAAGGAGCGAAATTACTATTCTAATTACCGTCGTATCTAATATCTCCGTGAACCGGCGTCTTCTCCATTAACTCATTCGCATCATCTGCAGCTATATAGTAACCTGATACATTTACACAATCCAGCTATGCTACCATTAATGACCCAGCCTTTGCAATAGATCTGGCGCATTCTCAACAGAGAGAGCAAATACATTTAACTGGCACGGTTAAACTTATGCCTGTACGGCGTTAATAACTTCTACATGCAAGATTTATTAAACTTCTCACCTGTATCCTAGCGTATTGTGTGGATGAAGTTGTAAAAATGTAATGTGATATATGAATAGCAATTGTGAGAGCTATACCAGTATTGTATTATAAAGGTTCGATAAAGCAATCTAGAATATCAGTACAATAGTAAGCGATAGTATCCAAGGATTTATCCTTTAAATAGCCTATTAAATCGAGTTGTTAAATGAGGTCTTGTTTTAGACTTTGCTTGTCATTTTAATGAATTGTAACGATAAAATATGTAGTATTATATGGTAGTACTTTTTAAGTTTATATGTAAATTGTTAAAACACCGCATTGTATTCAAATTGAATTGAATGAAAGCAATTTCTTAATAAATTCTAAATTTATCTTAAATTAGATATAACAATCGTATTCCGATAAGTATTGACTCCTTTACGTACATATATTTGTATTGTCCTGATATCAATTCTATACTTGAGGAGCGTTCATGCAAAATCAGGCATCTCCACTTTTGGCAAAAATTTAGTTTTATATGATTTCGTAGTGTTCTTGGTCGTTTGTATCGCTTACAATGCTCAGAATGATTCAAAGTCACTTTTATGCCATAGTAATCTGAACCACAATATGGTCAGTTCAGTAAAAATCATACATATCCAAATTGCAAATTAAACTTAGTATATCGAGCAAAACAGGACAGAATATTTTTATCGAGGATATATCACAGACGCAAGAAGAAAAAGAGAACGCAGTATAGTAAAGGAACTGAACTTGTCTGTGATTGTTTGAAAGACGACCATGTCGTTGTTGTATTTGTTGTTTCCTGTTGTATTATTCATTTCGATTTGTCAATAAAAATACTTCAGACTACCACTTTTCTAATCTTTTTTTCACGTATGTAAAACAATAATAGATAAAATTAGGTACATGTGAATTACATGTTCAAACAAAACCACACAGACTTGCA
>SMLS01066732.1:0-29574 GCA_004785975.1 Popillia japonica
GTGATTATAACATGTTAAATAGGTACCTTTTATAAGCACTTCGATTCGAATGAAAGTAATGATTAATTTGCCAATAAAGAACTATGTATGTATGTACTTTGAAAAGGAGGACAAACTTGAAACTTGCATAATTAGGAACAATAAAGTCATTTGATTAAGCTTGATTTGTTGAATCATAATATTCTGCTATTGTTAAAGTTATTGTTGTATTAACATGCTCCTTATGTTATTATGGATAGAAGTAGTAAAGTCAGAAGATGATTGACTGACAAAATAGAATTGCCTACACATATAGACAAAAACAAAGGTTCAAACTTTCTCTGCTTATAGCTATGAAGCAATTCTTCTAAATATAATGGATGATATACTCAAAACCAACAGATGAGGACGAGATTACTATGAGTGCATTGGTGGGTTACACTAGAAAATTGCCCACAATGTTTCACTCCATGGTTCTAGCCAAACTTCATTAGATGGGCTTCATTTCTAATTGCCATTGATTTGGTTAAAAGTTACTTGGATTATACCGTAAAGAGCTATTGTTGCATGTTTGGTTGAAGACAAATTCATTTTTAGGCTCATACTTCTTTACAAATGATATGTATTTCAATCTTAACATTCTATTGCTCCAAAAAATTGCATATCAAGTTTGTTGCTACTATTTTAATTTTTTATAAAAGATACAGTATGAGAAAGACTATTTGATTCCTCGTTAGATTGAACTTCTTGCACCAGGGGGAGATTATGCCAGTGGGATTTTGAATTACATATATTTGAGTAAAATAACGTCTGACTACAGCTCGGTCAGCCTTTGAATAGTGTTGTGTCCATGATAAGGTGACCATATCTGTGTTGTCTTGAATTTGCAAATTTGGTGGATACCACATTTTTCTTTCTTTCCACTACCACATGGTAAAATGGATCCATACGCTGTTTCTCAATTGCTTCAACCTTGGAGTTATAGTTGGCATGTTTTAGTGCTTGAGCTTTTGCCAATTTCTAAAGTTGACAACGGAAATTTTGACCGTTAAACTCCAATAGCTTTGACAAAAAAAGGCATTATAAACAAAACTCTTCGATGGGCATTGATCAAATTTTAGCTTTTAGTAGAAGCAGACTGCTATTGTATTGCTCATAACTTTGTTCATTTTAATCAAGTTAAAGCAAGACGTGGTATGTTATTCTTCATTATCATTCTGCAATATAAATTTGATATTTGGTCCCACCCCCATTACCATTCCCAGTTGAAGTGAAGGACTCCAATGGGGAGTTATATGTCAAAAATCCGTCGTCACTCTAAACAGTAGACTGAGATGAAGTCGCTGAAATTAAACCGTTGGTCTATTCGTAGTTTTGCTGAGCAAATTTTAGACACAACCAAGTGATGCCAGAAATCATCTTGCTATCACCATAACACGAAATTTGCAAATATTCGAGTGATGGCTAGAAAGATCTTAAAGAGGCTTTCGTGATCGAAGTATTTGCTTATCAGACACTTCAAGAAAGCCTCTACTACCCTCACTTCCTTCTAAAGAGAAGACGTATCCTCGAAGCCAATTAGCTAAATTTGGGCAATTTTGGAAAGCCTTACTTCCTCCAACTTACTTCCCACCAAAAATACTAGATTTAAGACTTTTCAGTATAATTTTTTATGTTGGCCTCACTTGTTCCTCGATGATATAAGCTGTGATATAAAAAAGTTCATTTTTGGAATCGTCCATTCTTTAACAAACCGTTTATCCCGTCCTTTTTATTAAAACGATCGAACATGTACATCCAGTGTTCTCCTCAGTACTCTTAAGTTCTTTGAAGACTTGTTTACTTGCAATAGTTAATTGTTACTTTTAATTCTTGCAAGTCAACATCATTGACACTATCTACAGAGCAACAAAAGAATAGTCTTATCAAGTACATACTCAACTCTTCACATTTTGCGCTGCATAAAAAATGCTCCATTTTAAAGCCAGAGAACACTAAACATGCGTGATTACTATGTACATCAATCCGATTTTCTGGTACAAGTAGTTGATGGGCATAATGAAGGAAAGGAACTCAAATAAGATTTGGGCGTCTTGTTGCTGTTGCAACTTTACTCTATCATAGTTCATATCTCACTTCTTTACTTTATTGTGACGATAAGCTTAGCCAGATGAGAATAATTAATAAATTTTGGTCTTAAATTAGGAAGCTAGATCTGTATATGTATACTGGTCGAATAATTGATCCAGATTTCTTCAAAAAAAAAATTCCTTTCCCATACTATGGTTTCAACACTATCCAACTACAGAGCTATAATTTTCTGTAACGCGCCTGTGAATGATTTCGAAGCTAATATTCTCTGCTTTATTGCCAATATACAGCCCCGTCAGCTCTTGAAAGAAGTCCAAAATTTAACTTCCAAATTACAATTTGGAACAAAAGAAAGATTGTCGATAAAATATCGTCACAAATGTGCAAGTTTTGCTTACCTATTACATATAAGTTTCTCAAGAATTTGAAAATGCGCTAGTTCCTGAGACATTTTTGATTTTTATATTTGTATGTATAGTCTGTTTACGATAACAGACGAAGCACGTCATAACCAGTAAAATCAGAAATAGCTGCCTATACAAAATAAAATACTCAAAAATAACTGTTCTCACTATCGAAGATATAAAGATTTTTTCTATGCAAAGGTACCTGTCCTGTACGATGTTGCCATCTTGTGACTATGAACTTAACGGTTAACGCGAATTGCAGATCAATGAGCTATCATGGCTTAATTGATAACCTATTAGAGAAAAGGTTTGGCAATAATGCGTACCGCCATTATGACGTGCCTCGTCTGTTATCGTAAACAGACTATAGAGCAAGTTTCTTATACAGTGTGGTGATAAAGTTTGGAACCAAGCTCTTATTTGATTAATACAAATTAAAGTGAAAAAATCTCGAACAGTCAATTTTATTTTTTTGAATGACAGCTTTTGGCGTACAAATTTTAGTTGTAACATCATTTGTTCCGAGATGACGTCATCACCGTTTTTTTTCAAATGGCAATCCTCATTTTTTTTAGTTTTTGATTAAAACAACCTTTATCTTAAATGTTCGAACTGAGTCCTTCCCTTCAACACAACACTAGATATAAGGATGATCTGGCTATCCCTAGATCTAGATTAACATTACGTCAGCAGTCTCCACAATTTCTCGCAATTAAAGTATTTAATAAAATTCCTAAGCACCTAAAAAAGCTTCCTCGAATACAATTTAAACGCCAAGCCCGCAATATTTTGGTCTTAAATGGTTTTTGCTCTTTTCAAGAATTTTTAAAATTTAGATTTACTTAATTTTCATTTTATTATTATTATCTTACCTTTAAATCCCATTTTCTGTGTAATTAACCAACTATGTATATCTATACAATTGTATGTAACTTATTTTTATTTTCACTATTAACATTGTTATTACAATCATTATTTTTCTGACATCAGCATTTCTGTTACTTTTATTATGTTTTTGATTACTTGGTATATTTATATTGTATTGTGGCAACAACTTTTATTTTTCGCATATGAAAGTAAGTAAGTAAAAACATCTGTATTCAATTTAATTGTTACCGATTTTTAATTATTGGTTTTTTTTATTCGCATTTGCCATTATTATCTTATCTCTTGTTCGTTTTCTTGTATGTTTTTTTTGTCTTTTGGGAATGAAGTTTACTTTACTTTACTTCTGCCACCTGACATTCCCCGACACGAGTGTAAACAGTTTTGAACGCTACGATTAATCTTATCAGGGCTGATTTGTGCCATTTTATCGCGAATTCTTTGCCGCAAATCTTCCAAATTATCAGGCCTATTAATGTAAACCCTTGATTTCAAATAACCCCATAAAAAAATCTAATGGTGTTAGGTCAGGAGAAGGAGGTGGCCGTTCAAGTGTGCCTCTTCTTCCTATCCATCTTCCCGGAAAAGAGACCTCCAGATATCTACGTACATTTTCGGCAAAATAGGCAGGCGCACCATCTTGCTGAAACCAAATACTCGGATGGGCCACATCTGTATTTTTATTATTTGGAAAGCGGGCTGCCAAGGCTGGCACCACCTCTAATTGAAGAAGGTTTAAATATCGGCCACCAGTTAAGTTTTCATCAATAAAGAAAGGTCCTAAAAACTGTCGCCCTATGATTCCTACCCAAACATTTGTTTTGTATCGGCGTTGGTTATGGACTTCCTGAATCCTGTGAGGATTTTCCCCTGACCAGTACCTGCAGTTGTGGCGATGTACAGTTCCGTTGAGATGAACAGTAGCTTCATCAGAAAAAATAATGTTATTTAACAAATTGGGATTCTCATCACATGGCAACATCAATTTCTCGCAATCTTCCTCATTTAAGTCGTGTATTAGCTGTAATTTGTACGGGTGTTGTCTGGTTGAAGTATGAGGATTTTCCTCAGCTTCAAGCAAGACATTCAACATTGTTTCTTCGTTTACTTTAGGTCGACCTTGCCGAGGCAAATCTTTTACAAATCCATGTTCCATCAATTTTGCAACTATTTTAGTAACTGTAGATCTTACAATTGGAAGTTTATCAGGATGCTCTTGATTGAATAACTCACATACTTCTGTATGAGTTCTTTGCCTGTCACCGTACCCAACCAATCATTAAAATTTCTATTCTTTCATGTTCAGTTAAATGTGCCATCTTTACAAATCTTCGAAAAACCTAATGATTTTGAAATGTTATTTGTAAGAACGTCAGTATCACACTACGAATGTTAATAAACATTAAGCTTCGACGTTTGCTATGTTTCCTTTTTGTTTTGTATTGAAAAGAATAAAAAAAAACATGATAAAAATTTCTTAAGGAAAAAAGTTTACGAATGTTTTATGTTTTTGTTTGCTTTTTAGACGGTCGTGTTGTTAAAAATAAAATTTGTTTTTATTGGAAAATGTGACTTTTTCTCGAGAAAAATTTTATGCAAGGTAGTTTTTTTTTAGATCATCATTCAAGTGGTGGGTAGTGGTGGGTTTCAAAAACTAAAACAAAAAGAAGGCTTGTCATTTAAAAAAAAATGGCGATGACGTCATCGCGGAAAAACAAATGATGTTACAACTAAAATTTGTACGCCAAAAGCTGTCATTCAAGAAAATAAAATTGACCTCTCCACCGCACGGTATATCAATTAAAGTTACGGTACCGCAGAACTTACTACTCAACCACTTACAAAGTTTAGCTTTGAGTTGACAACCTTTATTAAAAATATTTGTTTTCTTCGTCTTGTCGTGTGTATGAAATTGAGTTACTTCCACGACATGTAAAATTGAAACAGTTATTGTTTGTTCTAACTCGTTTCTAATAGAAACTTTAAACTTCCACCGACGTTATTGTTACATTCTTGCGCTTGGATTTTATTATCGAAGAATTAAAATCAATGCTCATCCAGAACTGTTTGAATAACATTTCACGGTGTATTCCTCGTAAACATTTTATCGAATCGACACTTCGACTAAAATTACACATGCTTACACACTTGTAAAGTCGGCGTACACAACACATGTTGAAAACGCTACGTTTATCGATTGCAACGTGACTGACATTCGAAAAATGTCACTTGAATAATTCATCATGTCCCAACTGTTTAATTTTTTATATGTTACTGCTCGACGCTAGCACACGTTTCCGCTCCATCTATCGTTAAGTTTATTCCTATGTAAAGTATAATTTTTAATGTATTTCGAATATCTGGTAGATGGATTCGTAAAAATAACTTCGTTTCAACATCGCATGCCTTTCATTACCTTTTATTTGCAACAGCGGTGCGGATTCGGTGTGATCGATACACTGAGACCTGCACAAGCTCTTCAAACTCATAAAGTCACATTTACTAAAAATAGCCCTTTTTGATACAATCTAGCGATGTGTAGAATTTTTAAATGCTATCGTGATGAAGCGCAGTATTTCACTGGGGATATTTCTCCGTCGAGAATTGAATATTTTATTGCATTTTAGACTGGTACTTTGTAGCACCCCTTAGTGTTGCATATTTTATGCAGCAGTACTAAAAAGAATATAAAGGCAACGAGAATGGATACTTTACACAGCAGTCAATACTTATTTCGGTTGTACTCGGAATATATTTCTTTTATCTGCTTTGTTTTATTACATGACTGCCTGGTATGGTGTACAGACCGCTTTACGCTTTGTTGTTTTCTGTGTTTGAAAAATGCGTGTTCTAAACTGAATCGCACCTAGTAATAAAGAAGGCAAAAAATGAGGTACTCGTAGTTGCGCTGCTTAAGTAGCTGCACGTTGTGAATATATTCGTTACTGTAGAATATAAACAATTTAAACTTAAAGATTAATCTAGCCTAAAAAGTTTAGCTCGAAAGCTGTTCTAGTTTCTCCACCGTTTGCAGCAATTTTGCCTATTGTTAGGCTACGGTTTCTCCAATGATTTAGCAATGGTTGTTGGTGTTTTTCATTATATGCTGCAGCCAAATTTTTAATAACGTTTTCCATGTTAATTGTCTTTAAAACTTTTGTAAGGTCTGTGTTTTCGTCACTTTCCCGTTTATGTTACAATTTAATCGATTGGCAACTGAAGACTAGTCGCGTTTCTGCTTTCGCTTTCACACTCTAAATCTTCTGAATGCATTGGCGCATTCTCAAACAGAAGAAGTGCTTTTGTATGCATTCTGATGTCTTATCAAATGCGTTCTCACTTTGGGAAAGAATTCAGTATTAAACTGTCTTTAAATAATACGGATTTTTATGGCCCATAATACGCTGGTTAGATATATCAGAAAAGCTGACGTATATATTTATGTTTGTAAATGCTCAGAGTTTTGTTAATTTGTCCATAACAAAAAGGGGTGGAATTGCTGGCAAAAGTTTATTCTGATTTGTCCAATGCTGTACAATTTTTTTTGGAATGTATTTTCTCCCTAGCCGTTTTTCAACACAAAAGATATTCTTTACTAGTGAAAAAAGCGTCTCCTATATCTGCAACGTTGGAGTATTAGATTAGATTAGGGGTGGCCTTACGGGCCTCTTTCACCACGACCTTCCCGGTCTATTGTGATGCCCAGTAATCCTAGAAGGCGCCCTCTAACTTTGCCCTCTTTATGAGGCTTAACGTCCTTGAGAGCGGCTCCTGTATGTAGCTCTGTGCTGTGGGATACTCTGTGCACAAAATTAGAAACCTTGTCCTTGCCGGCCTTCGCAGTGGCACAGTAGATGGACTGGGGTTTCTTCCTCCTCCTTGCAGAATCTGCATATGGCATTTTCCGCTACGCATATGTTGTACATATGCCTATTTAGTTTACAGTGACCTATCAACAGGCCTAGTATAATTTTGACGGTTTTCCTGTCTTTATCTAGCAGGTCTCTAGTGAATTCAGACTTCTGTTCTTTTAGGAACCCCTTTGCCTGTCTTTGGCCAGGTGATCTTTGCCACTATTCCCTGGACTGATTGTGTATCCATTTCTTGATGGATTTACTGATTTTTGATTTGCTGGTGCCGAAGGATGGGCCAGGCCCGACGAATTGCCTCGACGAACCTTGTCTGGCCAGATCGTCTGCCGCCTCATTTCCATTCACGCCCTCGTGGCTGGGAACCCAGGCCAAAATTAGTTCCCTTGGGAAACCCATCTCGTTTAAGGCATTAACTCAGCCCCAAACCAGTTTGGAGTCGACGCTTGCTGAACTAATCGCTTTAAGTGTTGCTTGGCTCTCCGAGAAGATAGCGACGCTTTTACCGAACTCGGTCCATCTTTCCACTTCTCTGACGCAATGGTGGATTGCTGCTACCTCAACTTGAAAGACCGTTGTGTCCTTGCTGAAGCTTATCGAGAGAGCCTTCCTAGGGTTTCCTCCGTATATACCGGCTCCTACGCCATGTTCAGTTTTGGAGCCCTCTGTATACCAGTTCGAGTCTGCTCTTATCGGAAACGTTGAAGTATAGAACAATGGTCTTTTCTTCTTTCTTCAATAAGTGTACCCAAATAAGAACAATGTAGTCAACTATGAAACAACTAGGAAAAAAATTCATACTACCAAGGAAAGAAGAGATTCGTCAATCGAAAAAAATGTGGAATAGAATAAACGAATTTTCCAACCAAAGAGAAATGAAGAAATTGTAATAATTGATAAAAATATTTTCTATTTTCTTCGAGTATTCACATTGGAGCATTTAGCGATTGAAGATATAATTTGAAAATATACATTTGCAGCCTACATCGGTAAATGAAAACAATCAAATAACGAAGACGAATTGGCGCCAAAGTCTTGTTCTGGAATGGATAATGTTCAATATTATATCGTAGCAGTTCTGGGAAGCTTTGATCGGAATGTCCGACAGTAGCTTCGAATCTCTTCAATCGACTCAAAATACGTTCCTTTTACCACCTGTATGACTGGGGAACAAAATCTCGATCACGCTAAACGCGTTGTAATGGTGGAGAATCCAAGTTCGTGCGATGTTGGGACGCACTCTGTTGACCCTTTTTCGAAGCCTATCGAGTACTTTCTAGTAGTAGATGTCCAGACGGAACGAACTTCCAATGGACCAGCCCGCGGCTGCCGAAGCAGCAGATGAGCATGGTTTTTATCTTGGACTTTTTTCGGTCTAGGGTTATTTGGAGACGGCCACTGTTTGGCTTTGCCGCTTCCTTTCAGGGTCATATTGGAAGAACAAGCCCTCATCACCCATTTTCCACCTGTTGCAAACAATTTTCAGCGACTGACATTTGACGAAGCTCTTCCGAAAAGTGCTTCTGAACCATTTTCGCGCAGAGCTTTTTAATCCCAAAATTTTCAGTTAAAATCTGTCTTAACAGTTTTGCCGTTAATATTTCGTTCGTCCATCAACTTATTATTAGGGTGTGCACACGCACTTCAACATTCCACACTCTCACGGCCATCTTTGTATTCTTTGTGCCAATGAAACATTTGTGAACGACTCAGAGAATCGCCACCGTACGTTTCCGTAGCCGAATCCCCCCATTTTTGCGCAAAATTTGATCGCTCCACTTTGCTCTAAATTACGTTTTTCCAAAAGACGATAGAGCAAGAATAAGTATAAAATTTCAAAGTCGCAGTGTTACCACAACCGTACAACCTTACTTAATCGTCAGGCCTCGTACACATCTAAAATTTACAACAAAATCTAGAAAGATTACAGTGTGACTAATAAAGTTACAACCTACTAGAAATTTTATCAAATAAAGTGGATTTACATGTAAAATCGATGGAAACTTTACCGCCGATTTTAAATATAAGTTTTACAACAGAACAGTTGCAACTTTTATACCTAATTTAAATTTGATTTGTCATCCAAATTAAATCTACTTCACTATTTCATATTCGGCGCAAATTCTTCTTCTTTTTTTCTTTCACTGTACAGTTGCATAATTATCAACTATGAGATGGCACTAAGTGCGCTTAATTATGAATTCCAATTAATAGAAAACAATAGTACCGAAATTTCCAGTTGCATTGTGCACCAATTTATTTAATCTTTGTTCATATACCTGGTTCGTTGCCACTCTTCCCACCCTGTTGGGATATAATTAATAGCGCCACAGCAGTTTGTTCTCTACCAGTATACATACACATATAGTTAGCCGTATTGTTGCTCCTTGATAGAATGTATTCTCATTTAAATCGACTTCTTATAATCAACGTTCGATTCTCAATGAGCGGACATCTTGATATCCTATGTGCTGATAACATAACATTGTATGAAACCGCTTGTGTTTTTAGTTTCTGTTTCAAATTACGTAAGCATAAGAAATAAAGTACCTATTATCCAAATTTGCAAGTATATAGTTACTCAGAACTTATCATCCCCCGTTTTTTCGTTCTCCATAAACATATTCTCTAGCGAATTGAAAGTAATATCTCTACCTACCACGGTGACCATTCCGAATGCGATCTTTACGTTTGCATGTCTCCGGGGAAATATCAAATACAGTTCAACATTTTTCGAACAACTTACTTTCGTCTCCTAAGCGAACCGTTACTACCTTTTTAATATTTATGAGGCAACTTATAAAATCGATTCAACGGATCCGTTTTAGCCCATTTTTATAGCCGCGGAAATACGAGTATTAATTAGATGGAAGGGGTTGGTGGAATTTTCCGTTTTTCTATCCTTGAAAATGGTTTTTCGCGATTGCATAACGTCGGGATAGAGTGGACGTCATTCTTACGAAGTGTAGAATCGAAACTATTAATCCACGTGTACTAAAATGGGCCCGAAGCCGTAATGTAATTGAATTTATACAAGAAATTAAATGCAGTGGGTGCTTAACGTGAGTATACGTTATGTGACAAAACGGAACATTGTTAGTCCTGACAGAATCACTCAGGAATGAAATATGTATACGCTACGGAATATAGTTTCGCGTTTTGTTTGTTTTAACTTAATTAACTTGCAAAATTATCGAATATTCGTAATATAAATAATCACACATTCATTTATACCTTATATACATATACATATTTTTATATTGAATACTGCCTAAACTGCTCGAAAGCCTGGATGCTAACCAATATCACGGGGAACTAATCAGCGTAATACAAGAATATTCTCTGTAGACAAACCTCAGCAGATCCACCATTATACATTTGCTCGCATCAGCTCTGTTTTAATTAATTAAATTATGACAAGTACACAGATGAAAATATAGAGTTAATATTTAACTCTATGCGGTGTTTATAAAGGTCCACTAGTTTTCGAGTAAAATATTAACTAGATGACGAAGAGTTAACGTTAGAGTTTATTCTACTCTAGTTAAATGCTACAAATTAATTCTGTTTTAATTAGATTTAAAATTGTTTTTTACTCTAGATAAGTATAATATTGACTCTGTAATTACTCAATAATGCACCTCTTTCTAGTGTCGACATGTAACAAGGGCTTAGTTAAATAAAACTAATTGTAACATAAAATATTTATTCAAAGAGAAAACATTAATACCTAAGAAAAATTGTATTTTGGTACAATATAAAATATATTTTGCTGTTTTATGGCACATCGCTGTTCGTCGTGATTGGTAATATTACGTTCATCATGTTATCTTAAAACAATAATTTCAATCGGCTGATTTTGATTTTTGTTATGTTCAGGATAGTTCACAAAAACATCTTCGTCTATAATAGTTCCGCGGCTGTCAGTGAAGTAGATGCTGCAGCCGTCTAATTCCGGAAACTTTTGATTGCTAAAATAAAATATGTATAAGGTTTACTGTAAATATACGATACAATTAGTGAATAATTTTAAATACTGTATAGAAATTTGTGGGCAATCTACACGTCTTTCATTTTTTTTATTCTTCCACGTACTCATGTATCTCTTATAAATAAACTTACAGCGGTTGATAATAATTTTACAAGAGATCGCTAAAGTTTCGAATTTTTACTAGCAAAAATTTCTGTGCTGTAAGCAGTAAATCATTTGGAAAGTAGTTGAAAGTTAAGAAAAATCAAGTAAGCTTGAACGGGAATTTTAGACAAAAAAGACAATGATATAAGCAAACATTCCATGCATACCTCCATTACCCGATAATTTATACACAACCTGTAGGTGAGCGATTGCGGGCCTACTTTGATATGAGCTTTACGTTTTAAAATTTGCCAATTTGCCTTCCAGTATTAGGATCAACATATAGAATATCTTGTATATTGTGATTTGGTGTGTTACGTATGTATACAAATAAAAAAAACGGAATAGCAATTAATTTATTTTTTTAGCATAGCAAATATACCTACAATGTGGATTCTGTATATGTTGACTACGGTATATACAATATTATAATAAAGGCATTTAATGTTTGTAACTTGTTGCATAGCCCCGCAAACGCTGACTTAACTATTCAAAACATGAAAAGCTGTGTAAAATGTATTTTACATAACATTTTTTACAAAGAAGTCTCGGAAAGCACTAACGGATATCGGTTTCGACTTGTATCAATTAACAAGATATGATAGATCATTTCTATTTGCTGACTGGTCGACAAATCTTTACTAAATATGCATATGTACCTACTGAAGTACTTATTTCACTTACCTTTTGTCACAAATTGGATTAAAGACGTGCACTTGCAACACATGCAATAAAACTAACGAATAAACTGTAATAGACTAGCACAGCTGATGCTAGTGGGTAATCGAGCAGACCAACAATATAGTACAATAAATAATGTTAGAACTGATGTACAATGTTCAGTTGGTCGCATAGATAGCTTCGCACACCTAATGGTAACGCAACTCGCTAGAGTGAATATTTTCACTCTAGTATTTTCTATCCTTATTCTTTAATTCTTTTAATTCGTAACCAAATAATATAGAGTAAAATGATATGTAGAGTGTATTATAGTGTAAAATGTACACGGGAATTTTTACTAAAAACTATTTACCATCAACTCTACACTACTTACACGGCAAAATTTAGAACTGTGTATTTACCTTCAATTTGAAAATGCTCTTAATTTAGTCTTATTTTGCACGGAGATTCTATAATATGTACCTTCTTGAACATATATTTCTTTATTCTACTCTTGGGGGATGCCTTTAATGCCACTACTAATTATTTAATTATGTAAGTACACAAATGCATTAAAGTTGCCATGGAAACCAAACGTAACGAGAAAGTTCGAAGCTGCTTTGACATTTCTGTCTACTCCCATGAGACGGCAAGTTTTACTGTGTCTATCCAGCCGTCTAAATTTTGCTTTTTGAAGTCGACATTTCACCGTAGTCATTGAAATTTGCTCCGTCCGTCTCTAATTAAACAGTGTCAGCTCTGAATAATTCCCTCTTTTGGTTGTGACCAAAATGATTCGATTTTCTGCGGAGATTGCATTGTTTTAAAACCACGAATTTGTGCAGTAGTCCTAGGTTGGCGGTGGGTAAATGCATGTAGGTAATACAGAATCTGTATACAAACAGGTTTACTAATAATAATAATAATAAATGACGTTATTGCATAGAAATAGAAAACAAAATTTATATATATGTAGATGTATTGCGATAATTAAATTAAAATGAAATAAAATAAAATACTTACTTGTTCCGATTAACTTTCAAATCTTTGGCATAAGACTGTCTATTTTTTTAATCTTAGAATGGGCTCTCAGGGAGGAAGGTTCGGCGACTCTCTTTACTTTCATACACCGATTAAAACTAATGGTTATAAGTAACAAAACAAATGCTCTTTATTGTAAACCCAAAAGAAAACGCATAAATACAATAAACTCGAACGTCAAATACTTTCCGTTCACTTTGGGAAGAAATAATAAAATAACTCTGTTTAAAATTAACAATTTCAGTCAAATTATAATTATAGGAAAAAAAAATTGTTGAAGGTCTCAATTGATAAATGGATTTTATCTTCTTTAATCTCAATTTTAAAATTACATTGAATTATTAAATAAGAAAATAGGGTTGTTTTCATTAATAGTTTGACAATTCTCGCAAGATGGGGCTATGTCTTGCGGTTTACTCTAGCCTCGTATTCGTTTTGCAAATAAACTCAAAATAAAAGAGCTTGTAAAAAGAAAAAAATCCCCATCACATAACTCACAAATGGTATTTCTTTTTGAATTCACTGACCTTTCATTTAATTTGAAATAATATTTCTTGACGAGGTTTCTCTCGAGGTTGGTAGATGGCGTCGTCCTCGGTTCACAGGTGTATCAGGCAAAATTCTGGAAACTCAGGTTGGATCCTGGCTGCAAGAACTCAGCTGTTCTTTCTGGGCAATGTCATGTATTATCGTAACTTAATCCGTTGATTCTCGTTTGTAGTGCATTTGGCTGTGGCTTGTTTTTTTTTCACTTAATTTTTCGTTGCAGATTATGCTAACCTCAACTGTCAACTTTAGTCTTCGATTATTTACACTTTTATATCTTTTCGGACCTAATTCGAACTTGGTGTCTCCTTCGAAGGCTAATACGAGAATGATGCGAATTTGTTTGATGCATTCCTCGGTTTTTTCACAACTCCCGTGCTCTAATTGGCAGGTGAGTATCGTCGTGATAAAATGCGAAACGTTTTGCAAACTTCAAATTCCCATAATTAACCTTTTATCCTCTTTTTGGATCTTCAAAAGAAGGTGATATTCGTGTTGTCCATATCTCAAAACGTCTCCTGGTGCAGTTTGGCAAATTAGAGATGTTGCTTCTTGTTTCGGATATAGGAAGATGCATTTTGAAAATTCTTGTTGAAATTGGCCTTTTCGTTGGAAACTGATGTTGGGACCTTCTTGCTGACTTTGTTACCTTTCTTTTGATGCTTAACACCTGGCTTACGATGTTTTTCATGAAATTACCTGCTTTGTGAGTTGTTATGGCTCGCGTCAAAGTGAAATTTTGGAACCCTTATTTCTTTTAACAATCTTTTTACACTAAGGTATGTCGTGAATTAGAACATTACAATATTGACTCTTTCTGCTGAATAATGTTATTATGATTATTTCCTTTCTATCTCGTAATCTGCGTTTGAAATCGACATTTGACATTTGTCGAGGGATTTTTTTAATTAATTTCTGGCATTTACACTCTATAAATCTACTACTGGAGCTACTGGCAAATCAAACTGATCAATTTTCCATAGAAACCTCAATATTTCGTTATATTTTTATAACATCACCAGGAAATTAATGAGTCACAATTATTAAAATGTACATAATAATAATAATAAGGACATTCCTGTTTCGCCCGTTCGGATAGCTTGATATACAGGAAAACGACAGGATTACCGAAGTAGGACTAAACCGTTTGACCGCAAGTTATTATTGCAAGTATCCCACCCCATCCCTGACAAACAATAGTCATATTCTCGGACAAGGACAATAAAATGTGTTCGAGGGAAATTTGTATCTAAATAATAATAATAATAATAATTTATTTATCGAATTATTAATGTTTGGAATTTACGGATTATGTGTAACAATTTCATATTTGCATACAATAATTTACAATAGGGATTAACAATTTCACGATTTGCCTATTAGATAAATTACTTCAAAGGAATTTCACCATGCTTCCAAACTTATGGACGGTAGTGTACATAATACCTGAAGAATAAGTTATATAATTTAGCGAAAACGACTCGAATCATATATTAGCAATAAAACAGGCTACGTTACATAGGTACAACAGATTTTCATCTACTATCCTTAGGATGAGTTCTCGTCTCCACCTTTGGTCCTCTTATATTTTTATGAATTACATACTTGAGAAACTTGGATGCAAGATCTTAGGATACGCCAATGATCTAATCTACACACTGCAGAGTCCAGACATCACACGAAGTGGACAGAAAATTTTTGGCTGGATATAAAAAGGTACTTGTCGCTACAGCTAAATAGAAGTGCTTCACATTTTGGACTCAATGTAGGCGTTTACATGAAATGACCACCTAGATCTATTACACAATACTCCACTTCCCAATTCTCAAGATACGAAACTTAGAATAACGAATTCATTGAAAAAGAAATTTCTTAAAGCACGTATACGATTATTTATAGATGAAGGTGGGCATTAATTTGAAGATATACTGTAATATCTATCGTTAAACTTGCATAAAAGGTTTTTCATTCTTGTATAGAATACGCAAATATTGTGATATCGCTAATTTAATCATTGATTTTAGTTTCAATTCTGTTATATGTATTACATTACCAACGTCTAATGCTTCCAATATTGATTGAATCCAAACGACAATAAATACGCAATTACTTGAATAATTTATTTAAATTTTATTCGATTTTTAAATAATATATGAATAGAATAGCCAAATTATTCAAATATTACTTCCAAGTTTAGTTATCAATTTAGAGGGAGTATGGTAAACGACACATTAATAGTAGCACAATATGTCAAAATAACTTGTAAACAAACATTTCAGCGAGGCATTGTACATCATATCGCTACTAGAATTCATGTTTTATTCCAACGAATTAAACAATTGCTCATACTACTATAAATGATACTGTAATTATTCTCTATGTAGATATACATAAGTTCGTGTAATACTGCGAAAGCCCCTGTACACTATATCATCCTTTCACATCATTTTTGTCGTTCGGAGAGAAAAAGGACCGTCAAGGCACAGCGAACGCATTCACGATGCTAACAAAAGGACTACGATCAATGCCACCCTCGATATTAAATTATTTGCGTGTTCGCAGGGTGTCTTTGAAGGGCGATGGTGCCTATCTTGTGATAACATTATCAATTCCCCTAAGTGCTTCGACGGAGATATTTCAAGCGCATCATAATACTTTACTGAAATGAAGCATACGGACGCTCGCTTGTAATATTGTATGAAAAAAAATGAATGGACTCTTCCAGGAAATGGCCTTTAGAAATACCAAAATTATTGTAGAGAATATATTAAACTGCAACTAACTAATGTGTAATCATGAACTAAGCATTAAAGTTTCATCTGTGATAATTACCGCAATGCGTGTATTTGCTCTCGCTGTAGTGAAGATTATTCAGTTTGGTAAATTAATTTCCCTACATCCTTTCAAATTAACATCCATTCCACAATATCACCGCAATTATCCGCATAGAAAGCAAATCAATTAAAACTGATGTATACCTAGCCTGATGTTATGTATTCTATTGTGGGTACTGTGATTATAATTGAACCTTATCGATTGCTGCCAGTGGCAGTTCCAGATTTTTAGATGAATATCTGCTTTCCTGCACAACATTGATGTCGTTTTTTTATAACTAATTCAACAATTACTCTTTGCCCACGGTATTGCGAAAATATTGTTGATGGAATACTTTTCCCATATACAGTGTATTCATTATTTCATTTTTCATGAAATCTGTTTGAGAGGTAATTTCGTACAACTAACGCGTTGTGAGCAGGAGCACCATCATGCTGGAACTAACAGTAAGAAGCTATCTTCCATTATAAGAATAAAACAAAATTAGCTGTTGATAAGTCGCGACTATTCAAAATCACGATTTCAACTGCATGTCATGTTGACATGTCACTTAACAGAATTGTCAAATATCTTTTCGAGGCCTTCTAAATACTTACTTTTGTTTCTAGTGCATATTAGATCACGTAAACTGTTAGCGTAACACTCGACAACGATTTTGGAAAAATCTGCTTTTGTGACACATAATATGGAGAATAACTTAACTTCAAACATTACTTTGATTATATTATTTAGGTACGTTTAAAAATTGTTTCTACATCTTTGGGAATACTTTTAAATAAACTGATGTGATTTATTAATTTCTTATAGTATACATTTTTCCATCATACTTTTATTAGATTGTTTCGAAAAAATAAAAAGTCAAGTTCCACTTCTTTTACAGACAGTGCCGTACTTAACCATATTTTCGTTTTAATACTGATACGCATCCCAGACGTAATGAAACTATAACATGCAATACACCATTGTATGTAGGTTTAAAAATCTTAAAAATCTACATTTTATAAATGTAGTATCGTATTTAAAAAACTTAAGTTGATGATGGTGACTTGAAGACGAAACGTTGGATTTTTAATTTAAGAATGCGATCTTGTAGAGCAGACAAAGTAGCCCTAATAAAGTGCAATTATGTTTAAAATATTTCTTCAAATAAGTACAGGAGAACGTAGAAACCATTTCGCAAAGTTTCATTTTTTTCCAAATATTTTCGAAAGTTGTTCAAATTTTGTGATTTTTGATGATACATATTATTTGTCATTCAATCGTCCAACTACTTTTTTCCTATTTAACAACCGCTGTATCTATATATTACCGTTTTCAAGATCCCTATGATAGACATCTTTATCTTGGACACACCTATATATCTAGCATATCACATTTTTCTATTTTTTTTTTTTTGAAAAAGACAAAGACCAAAACCAAGGACAGGATTAGAATGATGGAATACCAAATATCCATCGAGTGAAAATAATTTTAATGCATAATGCAGTGGCCTTTAATCACTGCAAGCTACATAAGTCTATTGTAATATTGCCGTTCTGGGTGTTAGACTGATTGGAGGCTTTTAATGAATCTTAAAATTTTTGTCAACAGACGCTCCGTATAAAGAACCCACACCCGCTTGTGTCCTGGCGTGTTCTGCCAGTGAAAGACCTTTGTATAGTCTTCTCATTTGTCAATTGTTTGTTTTAGTAGTTTCAGCTCCAATAAAAGGCATTTTGCTGTTTGCTTGGGAAGCTTATTTGCCTTTTTGTACACTTAAACTTCTTGGTAGCTTGCGACTCACTCCTTCTATTCTCGAATAGTCCGTGTACCTATCATGTCAAAGTTCCTATTTGACTTGAGACTCGTCGGATGTCCACTGACAATGAGTATGGCTTTTGATGGCCAATTTGTAATGTTGGTCAAAGTTGTATTGCAGAGAGATCCTGGCTTTTGTAATGTTAATCAAGTGGTTAGTGCTGAGATCTTCAAGGATTTTAAGGTGTTTTCCAATGTCTCCAGACTTTAATTCCATAGCTTCACTAGTCCAATTTTAATGTATGCATGTATGTATATTTGTTCATAAATTTATGAATAAAGCTATCATATAATTTTAAAATTAAATGGCCCCTATATGGAGAGAATTTTGTGGCTTAATTGTTGTTCATACATCTAGGTGACTTTTTGCAAAATTGTGGCTGAAGGAAGCCGTCACATTAAATCATGTTTGTATCCCTTAATTCCAAATATATGCTATCACAACCGAAAAAGAACAAGGAAGCCAAAGAAATTGGTACTTTTTTAGTCTGCCTTTATTTAAAAATGTCATAAGTGTCAATGCCATTAAACAGATGTTAAGATATTCACCCATTACAACAGCCATGTCTGTTGTTGGACAGGCATTAAGCAATTTATCGGGACACGTCCATTAAATAATAAAAGTGTCTGCAGGTTGTGAACCGTTCCCCAGACTGTTTGACGCATTCCTCAAAGAATTGTCCCATCAACTCTTTCTTGTTCAGGACCTCTTCTTTCGTCTCGTAATGGGTAATTTTTTTTCGATCATGTGAATCTTCACAGAAATGAAAAAATCTGAAAGTGTCAAATTAGGGATGTGGAGAAGACGGGGGGTGGTGGTAGTGCAAAATATCCATCCAAATGGGTCCAAAAGCGCTTTGAAAATTTGTCAACATTTCCTTATATTTGCTTTGAATTGCTCTCTTGAGCTTCTTTAAGTCCTCACAGTGTGATTGGGCGTCACACAATTGGCAAGAATTTCTTATTGAAATATTTTACTCAAGCAAACATTAAAAGACGAATTTTCACACGAATAAAGTCTATCTGTGCTGGTTGCGATTAGAAGAACCTCCAATCAATGTTGATATCCTTGGCAGTACGAGAGGACTGTATACCAGTACTGTACCTCATAGATATACGTGCATTATGATAAATCGTAATAGTTTCCTCGCTAAAACAGACAGATATAGTATCTTACCAATAAGTAAACGGCACTGGAGAGCCTAGCAATAAAAAAAAATGATCGTGGTATCAATAATAAACAGAACATACTGGCATTCTGGGAATACTAGCATTTCACTTAATTTATCAAGACTAAAACCGCTCACTAACTACATAAAAAGGAACATATTCACATATAAAGATTGTCTCGAAATAGAACAATGTATATAAACAGAACTGATCGTAAATGGAGGAAATAAAAGATTATATAACAACACTTAAAAAGTCTCAATTTCACCGCGAATTTACTCATTGATAAATTATCACATGACAGAATAATTGAGGTAAGTAATGAGTTACAAATTCATCACTCGCCGTGCATTATGATTTATTCCCGCATTTTACTTGAAAAGTAATTATGTACTTTGTTAGAAATATAATCGAAGTTCCGCGTATTAAATTAGGAGCGAAAAGTTTTGCGACACCTTGTAAGTTGCGTTTTAAAATAAACAAACACCGTTGCAAACATCTGAATATTCAAGGAATATCCAGGAAAATATTAGATATGGTGATTTTGTTTAACTTTGGAATAAGCTGAAGCTTTATAAACGCAGCATTAAACGGTTATAAAGTTTGCCGACGTGGAACAACAAATAGAACGTATTTAGGTTCGGACATGGGAGATTACGGTTGGTAGTACATACATACGTGAAGTTTGACCTGGTAGAGTATTCTCTGTGCCTCTAATTAAAACAGAACTAGTTTACGAGTACGCTGAGAGATTTTCGCCATGCCTGTTTTGAATTCGTTGTAGTTAACGTATATTTATTTGGGAGCAAAATTCTCAGAGATCAGAGGATAGTGCATATGGCCTGTATAATTTATTTTTGCAACACCGTAACCTATATCAGTAACGATTTCTATCTGCATAACATGACCTGCATTAGTTTTAATGTATAAGCTTCTCTTAATTGTTTTCTCCTAAAAATTGATAATTATTTTTTGGTTCAGCATCACTCAATAAATTTTTTGATGATGAAACACTCTCGGAAGTATATGTACATAACGTTGGCGGAAGTTTACTTACTACTCGGAGCACCCTGTTCTGAAGCGTGTTAAGGCGCAAATTCGGAAAATGCTGGCACTGGACCAGGTTAGGGCACCATAGGTGAGAATCGGTCGGAGAAACACCGTGTATATAAGTAGTTTGATTTTTAGGCTGAGCAAGTTCAACTACAGAGGAATGGACACAGAACGGCCCTCACTCGAAAAGTGCTGCCAGAATACCAACTTGGTATCCAGCAGTATGATACCTAGATACCGGACTTGTGGGCTCCAAGGGAGGCGCTCACCCCCGACTGCGGTGTTGGTCGTACGGCGTACCCTTTTTTAGTAAAAAAAAAAACATTTTAGTGCATATCCATTTATCATGCGTACAAAAATATTTTTTTTACTAAAAAACGGTACGTCGTACGATAAAAACTTAAGAGAGCTTTCTTCTTGACAATTGAAGAAAGAATAAAAATATATTTTTATTTTTAGAGAAATCAGCGGCGTCCTATTTTTTTCATGAAAAATAGCCTGTGACGTTCCAATACGGGCGCCACGGGTACGACTAAAACATCGTGTTGTTTTCAAAGTATGTGTCTCCCACAACTATTAACACGCCTAAAATTTCATTATGATATCTCAAGTCGTTTTGGAAAAATCTAATTTTTACTGTTTTTTTTAATTAAACTTCAACATACTGTAGACCGGTAACGAAGCGTTTGCGGACTTATGTTTATAGGAACTTTTTTGTATCAAGTGACCTGGGCAATCACCCCCTTCAATATTGCCGCATCTTTTTTAAACACCCTATATAGTTCATTTACTAAAACTGAAAGATATGGAAGTATGGAAGATTTTCATTAAAATTACACAAGCTCAAGTAATACCTACCATCTTCGTCGAATTTCTGCGTGGAAGCATTTCGTCTCGTTAAAATATTTAAATTAAATTTGACACTTAACCTGAAAATAGCTTAATGTACGAAGCAATAAGCCCAGAACTACAAACGCTTACCTTAAAACTTCACCGGAAGGGAATTAGCTATACATACATGGATCGAGGCGGACTCAACAGCCACTCGATTATAAAGTTTTGTCGACTATTAACCCTAAAGTTGGCCGTACCTCCTCCCGTATAATAATTCTCCAGATTATACTACGTTCCTGACAAATTCTCCTTGACGTGTGATAAGGGGTCAATCATGAACTTTATCGTTAAGTACCGTTGATGTGGATGACAAATTCGGAGTTAATGATTTGAAACAGATTATAGAAGCTGTGATTTCCTAGAATATCATCTACTTTCATTGATTATTATGCTGTCATAATCCTGAATCTATAACCTTAAATAAATTAAAAAGTATACTCTAATGAATGAATGAATGAATAAATAGGCTTGAATTAGCATGACTACGAGAAGAGACGTTATACATGTAGATTATTTTCAGGAAATGATATAACTTCAGGGGAGATCCCCTGAGGTTCCCAAAACCTTTGCAGGCTATATTGACGAAAGGAAGATATACCTCACTACGACCCTCTAGTTGAAGTTATAATTAAATTTGTTTTCAACTCGATAAAATGAGTATTTCGTATTGTACTTGACGATATGAAGCCGAAGCCACAACAGCACACAGCAAGTTAGAGGTGATTATAACTGAAAAATTACAGTGAACCTCTCTATCTTACATTTTCTCCTTTCGTGGTAGCGTCATCATGTTTATAGTAGTAACTCCGATGTAGTTTTGTAATTTTATTTAATACAAAGTTGCTATCATTTATGAAATCATTTCTTTATATAAAAAAAAAGAAGTAATAGTGGTCTTAATTATTACATTTTTTCTAATTAATTAGTGGCAAGTTAAATGCTGAAGAACTATTCTTCCTTTTTTATGGAGAATGCATAAATATTTACAGCATTAATGCCTATTATAATAATATTGTCATCAGGAACAATATTGTGTGTATTCAGTTTTCATGTCACATTGTATGCTCACTATTTTGGCATTGGAATTCGTTTACATTTCTCGTAGGATTGCAGTAAACAGTAAACCAAAAATATTTCCTGGATCTCTTGGTGTAGAAACAACCTCACCTTGTTCAAGGGCAAGGGAGAAGTTTGGGTTCACACACACCTCACCTATGGTATGAGAAAGGGCTTAAAAATTATAAAAGATGCAACCAGGTGTAATGGTTTCCAGCCTCCTCTTATGTATAAGTTAATTGGGAAGTTTAGTTATAAGAATTTTTTGAAGGGATTTACAACTTTTTGTGAAGATGTGAAAGCCACACTTTTTGATACTTTCTTTTTTGCTGCCTTTAGCACTAAAGGTTTAAGTAAAATCTTTAAGGGGCTGAATCTTAGAATGATTTAAAATTCGGTGAATAGTTTGTGGAGTCTGTTTGGTAGCTCTAAAGATATAATTCAGCCTTTGTATTTATGAAATTAATTGCAAAAATTGTAATCAAAAATATAATGGGCAATGTTAGACATAATAGAATTAAGAAGTCTAGAATTGGCCAAGATACTTTTGAAAAGATCACAATTAATGTGTCCTAGTAGTAATTGCAAGTTTCTAAATGATTTTGAAAGTTTAGATATTGGTTTAGAAGAACAAGTCGTGTTTCATGAACAATGTCAATGGACCTATTCCACATTCGGTATTGTTTTCCTTAATGATGAGAATCGGATTGGCCTTATTTACTTGTACATTTAGGTTTCTTTTTGTTTTAAGTTTCCAATTTTATTTAGTTTTGTTATCGCCTTGATCGCCGTTGAAATACGTTGGCAATTTGTCAAAGTTTATGGTATTTTGTGGGTTGAAACAAGTTAGTGTTTTAGTAAACAAGTCATTTACTACTTTGAGGTCTATCGTGTGTTGAAGTTTAGAAAAGTTTGCGCTCGACGTTTTGCTGATCATGCTATCAATTTCTTCAGAAGTGAAATCAATTTCTTACTATACTATACCAATACATTTCTAGTACTATTAAGGGTACTTGTAGGAAAATTATCGTTTTTACTGGCAACGTGAAAATTACTCCGACTTTTGTCACTTTTACCGTAAAAATCTTTTCCGAAATAACCATGAAACTCGCTTCTTAGCTCTTGTACCTTGAATACCAGAACGTTTCTAAATACTGATGTTGGGTTTTCTGCTCCTTGTTATATACCTTATTTCTTCCTCGTTAGCTGCATCTGTTTTGCTATTGTGGTTACGCCTTACTATCTCGTAAAATTATTATCCAGGTGTTGCTCAATTTGTACCCATCCTCCTAGTTTCTGGAATTATTCATAATTTCCAACGATTCTTGAATTTATCTGCTACTGCGCGGTTATTGCCAGGACTTTAAGGCTCTCATAATTAAGCTGAAGGTCTCTCAGTATCTCATCGATATTCCTTGACTTGCACTGGATGCTGCTTCCTGTTTGTTCAACAATTTCCAAGACTATTCCCTTTACATGATTGTAAAGCTGGACCCACACCGAAGCAACATAGAGGAACATTTATGTTTCAGTTGCGTGCTTATTAAATTGTTCCTAAACGTTCCAGCTAGTTGCTTCCGGTTGCTACTTATTGCCGCAAAAAAAAAACTATATTTTGCGCTGTGTTCCATGTTTCCATTGTAAGCGGCAAACAGCAAAGAAAAAGAATGAACATTTTTGAACAAAGTGGTGTTTCGTCATGTTGTTGCTGTGGTGTGGACAGGTTGTAACTTGTAACTGTACACCGTTGCTGATTGTACATTTTGAAGGGAACTATTTCATTTTGTATTTAAATATGTCGAACTTCGAGTGTTTGTGGAATCCAACAAACCAAAAATACAAAAATGCAGAAATATGAAAGTAAATATGTGGATAAAATTATGCAAGTAAGATTTCTGCAGCAAATGAAACAGAAATCAAAATAAAATTGAAAAAATTGATTGCCCAGTTCTTTAGAGAGAGTAAAAAATACTGTAGTTTCAAAAGTCTGGGGAAAATTTTGTGTCAAATTGGTTTGCATATAACAACGTGAGAGATTTAATAACTGTAATCCGCCATAGTGTTTTCTTCCTAGAAGACTGGGTCGAACCCAATAGTTGCGTTTTTTTTTCACTTAAAATGATAGCTGCTGCTGCTAGAGCATGACACACCTCCTTGACATCTTTAAACACTGTTGGCTTAGTGGAGATACATACTCAGTTCCGGTTATTGGCGCAATAGGAACGGAACAGAATCACGGTTACTTTTTTTTTGCTTCGATGAAGACAAAATGTTTATTTAAATGTTACTTCTTTGTAACTAACATACACCGACACAAATGTTGCCCTATGTTGCACTATGCACACTAAGAAGTCTACATATTGGTCCGCTAATTTCGTCATTTTTCCGTCTTCGCTGGAAAAAAAGGTAGAATAGGGCCTGGATTTTTTTCGTACAAACAGATTAAATTCACAATGAGAAATATTGGATGTCTGAATATAAAAAATCACTGTTTGATTTATGTACTATAATGAACTTCTAATTTTGTCATAATAGATTTCAAATTTGCTCACATTATTTACAGTACAAGCTTAAATTTTATCTGTTACTGTACCTCTTTGAATACTAATCGATTCTATTACAACACGTCCAACTTGAATTTTTTTATGAGCTCAACCTATTATGTTTACCTCGATTATAGATTCAGTCAAGCTTCTTCGCTTAGGTGATCATTATAAAACTCAACATTTATTTTTGAATAAACTTTATTATTTATTATGCGATAACACATAACTATTCACTGGACAGATACAAAAGCTTTTACGACATCTTTTTATATTTCCAATTGTAATTAAGTAATATTGCGGTACCTACCTCATTGATTGCTTCCATTCGACTGCGTATGGGACATTTCGTATCAATAATCATTGATTTTAGATTACATGGAAATATTTCCTTTGTATAATCACGAATTTTATGTGATTAGGTATATTTATCTTTCTATTCGAAAGAAATAACTGTTCCACTTGGCAATATATATGTATAGTAAAGGTTAAGGTCAACTACGTCAAGGAATGCGTGAATAGATTACATTAATACGAAAGTCGTAACTATTTTCGGTTATTCTTAGGTAATCAGATGGTCGTAGAAACCGTCTTTAGTATGGAAATAGTAACATTGTTATTTATATTTTCTTATGCAAAAGGTATTTAGGTCTTTCGATTTATTTATGATTGATTATAACTTGGCTGAATTATATTCTTTTATATCTTACTATCAAAGTGCGTTACCAACATAACGGTTTTGCATAACAATATTTCTCTACATAGTTTTACGAATTAATACAAACCACTTGCAGCTCAACGCCCAGTTGGTACATATGTACGTCAGCAAATCAATAACAAAAGCTGCATTTCCGATAAAACTGTTTCCACCGCCAGGACAGCCACCCACTGATGAAACACGATCTAGGATTCCTGAGAATTGATCTGTTTGTAATTGCAGTTGTAATTGTTGTATCAATAACACAAATAAATAATATTACATCCAACTCCTTCATATCTACAGTATGTGAAAATATTTAATCATATTAATCCGCGCTAACAACCATATTAAAGTAAAACAGTGGAAAAGATCTGTTATTCTCCGCGAACAAAGGATCAAATACATACAGAATACAGCTGTCCGTATGTAAATGTGAGTACGTACATTATATGCGCACGTGTTGGTTTTATATTCATTAAAATCGTGACTCAGTTAGCATGGCATTCTCATATTTAGACTATGTATTTGATTGTACATACACATATAAAAAACATACATACGTAATTAAGCATTTATGTATATAATGGCATACATTCTCCGCAACTTCTAGAATTATCATTTACTATGCTAAAATTGAAGTCTACATAGATTGACAATTGATTTATTAGTGAAACAAGTAATACGACAAACCGCAATTTTCGAATAACTTCCGATGTCCTACATTTCATTATTAAGAAGCATTGAATTATTTAAGAAATGAAAATAAAAGCAAAGGTCGGAATCGTTAACGTAATAATGGAATTATTCAAGGTTTATAGTCTATTTAGCGGAAATCGCTCTAGTGTATTATATACGTATGCATACGCATAATTCGTACTTGCGACAATAAAAATAATCAAGAAATCATAAATACTCCATTGTTCTCGCAGCTTTATCAAGAATAAAAATTTGAACAAAGCACACACACGACCTGTTTGTGGTAGATAGGATGTAATGCGCAATTACCAGCGAATGGAGAAATTGATATGCTTAATTTAGATGTAAATTTATGATGATGCTGAGTTTTGTTGGCATTGACAGTGAAGCATATTTATCAAACAAGATTTCAGTCTTGGAATCACCTTATTTTGTCTGATATGGATTTGGCATTTCGGATAGTTGTGTTTCTTTTTGGGAAAACTTAGAAACGCGTAAAAAAAGTCAGGTACTATGGCCTACTTTACCAGATCTTCGAAAACAATTCTTTTCTGTGCTTTTATTTGCAGTTTTTTGACTGTACAAACAAAAGATCATGGCGTACTCTTGCGTCAATTCTAGCGTTAGAAGAAGTTAAAAACTGTTCTGTTCGGCATTTGGGCAGTTCCTGCAAGTCCTTAGGTATATCATGTCCTGCTGGTCTATTTGGTTCCATCTGATTTTATTGGTTTTAACGGGTGCAACTGCCGTTATGATGCGATTTACATTTTATATTCACCAATCCAAATCTATTCCGCTAAGTTTTCTTGGCATATCGGCCAATTATTCAAGGATGCTTTGTCTACCTTTTTAAGAAAGTTAAGGGGTGTCTCATCAAAAGTTTAAGGCTTGTTCAAGTTTTTCTGTGTATCCTGCGCCTGATGACGTGTTTAAGGACAGGCAAACTTTGATGTTTTGTAGAGTGCTGGTAAAAGTGTTTCTTCCATGCCCTGGGTTGTATTTTACCACGTCTCATTTAGGGCATTATTGACTTCTTTTGTCAGCGCCGATCTGCCCCATACTGGGGAAGCGTATCCAACAGTAGAGAAACATAATCCATCTGCTGTTGGGCTAAGTACGAAGGGTCAAGGCCCCCCACTTACTAGTAGCTAGTATAGGTGAGGCGCGCCTCTGGTACATTGGGTGGATTGCCTTCCTTAGGTACATAATTCAAGTTATGTTCAATTCTGAGTGTTTCTACCTTAGATCATGTATATTACATGGATACCGCGTTAGATTCCCAACTATGTTTCCAACATAGCACAGACAAATTATATTCTTCCTTTTCGTTCTTATTTATGAAAGTCATTATATACCTTGCGTACTCTGTATCACTCAAATGCAAATGCAAATGATTGGCTTAAAATTGCGTGAAGTTGAAACAAGTTTAACCGCGAAATTCAAACTGCATAGTGTACGATTTCAGAAAATATTTAGATTTTCAAACAATTAACAAATGTGAAATCTGTTTTCTCACTTATTACACTGACCCTCTTAAAACTATGTAAAAAAGTGAATTATAATGCAAAAGTAAAGGAATAATTCGCAGGAAAAACTATTTTCAAATAGCAGTACGAGTGCTGTCAACAAAACGTCCCAATGGGCGCGTTCGTCAGACCACAGCAGACAAACGTGTTTTGCGACTAGGTTGACGAACATGTTGACAGTTGTATAGGTATCTGGTGACCGATCTATACTGCCATGTTGTCTACCGCCATAATTTCAAATACTGATTACCGTTTGCAGCAATAAGGATAATTTTTTTACGCTTGGAAAAATGGCGACCACTTGCTAAACATGTTTGCAGCATAAAATGACATAAGTCAACGTTCACCAGAATTGTTGCCAACAGTTGCCTAGCGATTGTGTCTGACGAACGCGGCCATTGACATATGACATGTCCGATATGCGCTTCCCGGACAATCAGGGGTACAGAGAAAGACAGCAGCATTGGTGATAGCTTACTCACAAAAAAGATAATGCGAAAAAGGCACGTTGCACATCTTGGAAACATAGTCGGTAATAAGTTCTTATGGGCTAGCAGTATCCATGTAATACACATGATCTAAGGTTTCTACCATAATGGAATGAAGCCATATCGGGCCAGAATATTTGGATGATGAGTATCAATGAAATTTATCAATTTAGGCAGACATTTGCGAATATAGACGTTTGCATCCACAGCTTCGCCTTAACTCTCCCAATGTAAGGTCTCGAAATTCCTGCTTGAGAAATAGCACACCAGACCAAAATCTTGCCAGCCAATTTCGCTTTCGGTTTAAACTTTACGTAATGGGTGCAATTTGCAATATTAGATCTGTAAAAATCGTCGTTATGCTTTATTACCAAATTGGATCATGCAAAATATTTCTCATCGTCTGAAGCAATAACTTTGTTGCCAATAAAATGTTGACGCCTTAATGTTCTTGTCTCTAGTTAGGTTGCAGTGTATTTAGGACACTTCCTCCTTTTTCGATATTGTAATCCATTGTTAGTCAAAATTCTGCCAACAATCCTATGCGCAATTACAAATTTACGGTCTAAAGTATGCGTGAACGTCTCAGCTCTTTCTTGAGCAGAATGGATTGATCTGTTTACTTCACGTGGGGCCAAAACTGAGGGGCGTCCGCGTTTCGGTACATTGGATGCATGGCAAACCTTCTTCACATCCTTTAATTGTGCGGTAAATGGCTGACAGTCCAATATTTTGGTCTCAAAAAATGTTGTTCGTATTTCAATCTTGTATGACATCTTGTAAAACTATTTCAGACAAACCTAACATATCACCATAGTTACTAACAAGCGAGCATCTGTTCTAGCCCAGTGGTAACTAGATTAGTTTCTTCCTAATATAGTGTCCCATAACTACTCATGCTCTGTGTAATGAAGCCTTAATGTGAACAATTATTGGTCATGTTATCTATCTCAAGTGCTTAATCATCTGATCATAATACATGTTTGTCAATTTATTGCTACATTTTATCTTCCTTCAATGAATTCATCCATCTTTCGTTTTAATTATTTTCCGATATATTTATAGGTTATGTACCTACACAATCGGTTTGAAGAAGGCACTATACCTTTCACAATATCATACAAATTACATACTAGTAATTTACTTATAAAGTTCAGACTTCTATCTACCTATTAATAAGTTTAGAAAATCTCTAAAGCGTAC
>ML218361.1:2451-19908 GCA_004785975.1 Popillia japonica
AAGCTGCATAAACCTAAAGTTTATTTTCCGAAATCGAAGGCCATGACCATAGATTACTCTTTATAGTAGATCATACTTATGATCTCCACTTGTTGCAAGAATATACTGACACAAATTACGCTACAAGATCTTACACTAGAAGTGAATTCTGAAGCCAGTGACGCGCTCAGCTGTGCTTGTGATTTTCCAGGTTTGCCATCGTTTAAAATCTTATTGTTGGGACTAGATGCAAAACAGAATTTAGGCCAATCAGCCGTTCAAGGGGATTCTATCGAAATAATGTTGATGTAGTTGCCAATTTTTATAAATCGTCCTGATTCAGTTCTGACAATTTGTAGTGCTTCAATTATCGTCCATAAATATACTAACAATAGAAGCGGTTTTATTTGTCGTGGCAAGCCCCCGCAAAGAAATCGTGAAAGCGCAGACACCATTTAAATTATCCCAGTGTGACATTTCCATTACTTTGTCCTGTCAAATTTGTTTATTCACAAATCGTATTCTGAATTCGTTCCGAATTATCCAGAAAATTGTATTCGAACAAATAAGGTTTTGTTACCAACACTAGCGCGTAAATCCTAGTCTACCGGCCTGTTTGATAATTGCGTTTAAAATTTTTCGACTGTCCAATTACCGACGATTATAAATTAACCGTAATAGGTACAATAGCATAGGTAACGAATGCATTTTAATTAAAAATTCGGGTAGACGTGTTTATGTCCCTCTTTTAATTAAAAACAGTTTCGACAAAATAGACAAAAAAAGAACGTACATACATATAGAATTTAAAAAAAGTGTAGGGAAAGTGTGTGGGACATGGAAGTGTACACACGTCTATCTAATGCAGGGTATGATTATGCGCCCGAAGATGAACTAGAGAGGGATGGGTTTACGAGAGAGGTGGACTGACGCGATATGACTATATAACATATAGGTTATAATACGTGTTTAACTTGATGTCTAATCTAAATTTAAGCTGTACGGATTTAACGCAGTAAACTGCGAAATAGGAACACTGAATAATGAATATTAAAAAAGTTTAAACGTTGAAAATTTCAATGCGATTTGCATATTTGATGAATGTTTTGTATTTTAATTGCGGAATAGTATTTAATTTAAATTTTTCGTATAATTAAGCGCGCATAGCAACATGTTAAAAATCTACATTCCACATGTATTGGAGCGTTGTATTGAATTTTGGCCGTGTCATTTTGGATAGGTGTTTATTAAATTTAACCTATATTGTGTGATCAGTACTTAATAATCATAAAAAGATAAGTAATTGAGTTGTCTTGGTGGGGAAAAATGATACACAAATTAGATAATAAAAGCAGAAAGTTCTGGTGAACCAAAGGAATTGGGAGCATTATTTAAGGATAACTCAGCTCAAACAGGAAAAGAAGAGTTAAATGCCACTAAAGCAGTCATAAAGAAACGTCTACATGTTATGAAACGAAGGATAATAGGTACCACATGAAGTAACTGAAGCCAGCATTGAAGATCGTTTAATCGATTTGTTATATTAGGCAAATAAATCTGGGGTTCATCTAGGACAACCATCCACATAAACGAAAAAATAAAAAAAATTGCATAAAGAATAGATCACATCAAAAGACAAACAATTTTTGCTGTATAATCCATAAAGATGGTTGAAAGCCATAGTTAACTATAGAAAATATTTTGTTTAAAATAAACTTGGTTTTTTTTGCAAACATATATAAAAAGCTAAGTTATACTCCCTGGATAGTTATTGTTTAAATAGTTTAAACCTCAGGATAGCAGAGATTCAGTTTTTTTGGTAACTTCAAATGCCACATACTAAACGTCTTAAATTTATAGAAAATCTTAGAAATGAACTATGTATTTTAGAAATCTTTTAAAGTGATTTGTCAAAAAATCTTGAAAATAAAGTCCAGTTATATCTTTAAGTGTTCCTAAATGACATGACCGACTTTAAACTTAAATAACTACGTGACGTCTTTAAGTTTTTCAGAATATTTGACCACATGTTATAACTAATTTGCAGGAAAATCTTAAGAATGAAGGTCTAGTATATGCTTATGTGTTTCTAAATGGTATGAACTAATTTAAACTTCAATATTTGTAGGATGTCTTTAACTTTTCAAGCATAATATAGCAAATTTTTAAACTAATTTGCAAGGAAATCTAAAAAATCCAGTTCTCTTGTATCCTTAGGTGTTTCTAAATGATATTAAGGGATTTAAATTTAAATATATGCAGGGAGTCTTTAAGTTTGCAAGCATATTTTAGCAAATTTTTAAGGTAATTTGTCAAAAAATCTTGAAAATAAAGTCGTAGTATATACTTAGGTGTATCTAAATGGTATGAACGAATTTAAATTTAAATATGTATTTGTAGAAGATCTTTAAGTTTGCAAGCATATTTTAGCAAATTTTTAAAATATTTTGCCAAAAAATCTTGAAAATAAAGTTCTATTACATCTTTAAGTGTTCCTAAATGACATGAACAACTTTAAACTTAAATAACTGCAAGCAATCTTTAAGTTTTTAAGAATATTTGAGCACATTTTTTAAATAATTTGCAAGAAAATCTTGAAAATGAAGTCCGAGTATATGCTCAGGTGTTTCTAATTAGCATGAATTTATTTAAATTTAAATATCTGCAGGGGGTCTTTAAGTTTCCATGCATATTTTACTAAACTTATAAAGTAATTCGCCAAAAAATCTTGAAAATAAAGTCCTATTATATCCTTAAGTGTTCCTGAATGACATGAACAACTTTAAACTTGAATAACTGCAAGCAATCTTTAAGTTTTTAAGAATATTTGAACACATTTTTTTTAAAAAACTGCAAGAAAATCTTGCAAATGAAGTCTTAGTTTATGCTCAGGTGTTTCTAAATGACATGAATTAAGTTAAATTTAAATATCTGCAGGTTGTAAGTTGGCAAGCATATTTTAGCAAATTTTTAAGGTATTTTGTCAAAAAGTCTTGAAAATAAAGTCCTATTGCATCTTTAAGTGTTCCTAAGTGACATGAACGACTTTAAATTTAAATAACCACAGGGAGTCTTTAAGTTTTTAGGAATATTTGACAACATTTTATAACTAATTTGCAAGAAAATTTTGAAAATGAAGTCGTAGTATATGCTTAAGTGCTTCTAAATGGCATGAGCACATTTAAATTTGAATATTTGTAGAAGGTCTTTAAGTTTCCAAGAATATTTTAGCAAAGTTGTAAGGTAATTTGAAAAAAAATCTTGAAAATAAAGCCCTATTGTATCCTTAGGTGTTTCCAAATGACATCAACCAATTTAAATTTAAATATTTGTAGAAGGTCTTTAGGTTTCCAAGCATATTTTAACAAATTTTTAAGGTATTTTGTCAAAAAATCTTGAAAATAAAGTCCTATTGCATCTTTAAGTGTTCCTAAGTGACATGAACGACTTTAAATTTAAATAACCACAGAGAGTCTTTAAGTTTTCAGGAATATTTGACAACATTTTATAACTAATTTGCAAGAAAATCTTGAAACTGAAGTCGTAGTATATGCTTAGGTGCTTCTAAATGACATGAACGGATTTAAATTTAAATATCTGCAGGTGGTCCTTAAGTTTTCAAGCATAATTTAGCAAATTTTGAAATTAATTTGCGAGAAAATCTTGAAAATGAAGTCCTATTATATAATTAGCTGTTTCCCAATAGCATGAGTAAATTTAAATTTAAATATCTATAGAGGGTCTATATGTTTTCAAGCATAATTTAGCAAATGTTTCAGCGAATTTCGATTTTTAAGGTGAAAACATCGTATTGGTTGCTTAATCTTTTCTTGATACATAATTTAAGAGAAATTAAATTTTAATTCCTTATAGTAGGCGATGTATAAGCTGTATATTACCACAAAAATATTTTTTTTTTCTAAATTTTCTTCGTCGTGTCAGGCTGAGAATTTATGGTGCCTGCTACCCAGCATTCTGTAATAATAAATCTATAGTCTTAAAAAAATAAGTTTGTGCGATTGACTGCAAAGTGCTCTGTACGAAACAATGCTCTCGTTAACATGTCCAGAAATAAATCTTATACATTACTACATCTAATTATGGCAACGTTTCTGCTAACGATACCTATAACGAAATAACCACGTACGCTGCGAAATTTTAAAACATTTTCCATTCGAACATTACCCCGATACCCATATTTATTAATAACAAGCGATTATGCATGTTAGAAGTGAATTTCTCACGCGAATATGCCTTTACGCGAGCCCATTTCAAATATTATAATAGCGAAAGACCATTAAAAATAACATTCGCTGATGGATATGGTCCTGGCTGCACTTATACCCGGCACAAGTATAAATCAAAACATCGTAAGTTCGCTCCAATAAATTTACATAACTAATTCCATAGCGAAAACTCGGGCGAATTGGCAACGGAAAAAAATTATAATTGTTTTCGGTCTGAAACGTGAACAGCGCAACAACATTAATAATTATCGAAGCTCTCTTTCTAACTTCTTAAGCATTACACAGGTATAGGATTCCGAAATGCTGCTGCTGATGCTGCCCTAGAATTTGTGTGCAACTCCGCTCACGAACTGTATGACGTGCTATAACTTCGTTGCGAAATGCAGACGAAACTGTCAGGATAGCGAAGCCAGCATTTAATATCAAGTATCCGTTTTAGACGAGCCTCGTTCGAAACGGAGAAAGATAGATAGAGTGCAAGGAGGATTAAGGAAGAGTAAAGAGAGGAGTTACGGCGCAGTTGAGAAACGGGGGTGTGTTTGATATATCGTGATGGCAGTAAGACGTATTAATAGTTATTAGTCAAGTCTGTTGAGCATGCTAGGCTAGATTACTATTGATTACAAGTTGTACGTATATGTGTGTTATACCGTACATATCCATTCTATTCATCCGTGCGGTAGAGAGGTGGGTCTCACGCGAAGGCCCCACATAGCGTCAAATCTAAAGCCGTACACGGTGCACGAAGCTGGGTGAGCGCCGACTAATTACAGCTCGATAGCGGCGACTGTCGGGTGGTGTGAACATGCGTGATGTTCTTATCAAAACACACGAACCAACGTTCGAGAATTGCCCGGCGTTTTAACTTTACGAGTGCGGGGATTAATTCGAGAATGCATGGAATTGTTAGATTGATTCGGTTACGTTGGGTTACGATAAAAATGATATCTTGATCATTTTATTTCGTTGACTGTGTTGGTTATAATTGAGGTACAGTATTAAATTGCAATAGATGGCGCCCAACGGACTACTATACGTTATTGGACACCATATGTTAAGATCACTTTAGATGAATTAAGATAGATAACGGTCACGCGTCATAGAGGAGGGGAACGAGATTTGCGCACAAATCAGAAACAAGTTAACGTGAAGAACTGGATTTAATTTTGTCCCTTTTGGATATTTTCGTAAACTCGTATAACTTAACTGGTAATCACAGTTTGTAATAACGTCTGTGGTGGGTGCAGCTGCAATGGCTCGAATATCCCTAATAATATGGTCAGCCATTGCCAAAATGTCCAACAATATTTGAACACATTTTACCTATAACTAATTTGCAAGAAAATCTTGAGAATGAGGTCCTATTATATGCTTAGGTGTTTCTAAGTGGCATGAACGAATTGGAATTTAAATATTTCTAGGTCTTTAACTTTTCAAGCATAATTTAGCAAATTTTTAAATTAATTTGCAAGAAAATCTTGAAAATCCAGTCCTATTCTATCCTTAGGTGTTTCCAAAAGATCTTCTAATTTGAAGACCACGTGCAGCATTATCGAAAAGTTTAGTAATCTAGAACCACCACCCCAAACTGTTTGTCTGCCCAAATTATGGTGCTATGCCGTCTTTCAATTCTCCCAAATTTTCTAGTTCGTGAATTTAAAATTGGCTCAGTAGATCTTCTAATTTGAACACTGTATCCAGCAGCGATAGCGCCACTGAAACGTTTGGTAATCTTGGGGGCAACCACACCAAAGAATTTCTTGGCCACATTTCGGTGTCGTGTGATACTTTCATAAGACCAAATTTCCTTGTTCTTGCAGAAATTGGAAATGGCCCACTAGGTCCTCTAATCTGAAGATCACATCCACTATGACAGCGCCAACGAAACGTTTGGTAATCTTGGACCACCAGTTCACTGCGTTTGTTAGCAAAATTTATGGTATAATGTGTATTATGGTGTAATTTCGCCAAAGTTTCTAGTTCTTGAATTTCAAGATGGCAGAATGTATCTTCTAATTTGAGGAACACATGCAGTACTATAGCAGCATTGAAACGTTTGGTGACCTTAAACCACCATCTCAAACTGTTTGTGCGCAACCTCTTAAACGATCCTAAATATCTTCAGCAGTTTGTCTTCAACCGGTTCTAAGCATACCTCTTCCACCTTATAATCCAATCGGGTACGAGTTTTACCAAATATTCAAGTTCGAGAATTTGCGGATAATCCAATAGATCTTCTAATTTGAAGGTTTAGTAATCTTGAACCACTACTCCACAGCGTTTATTTGCCAAATTATGGTGTCATGTAACCTTTGAATTTCGCTACATTTTGCAGTTCTTAAATTTGAAGATGGTTCAATAGATCTTCTAGTTTGAAGACTGCATCCAGCACTATAACGCCATTGAAACGTTCCATAATCTCGGATAACTACTCCAAAGCGTTTGTTTACCAAATTATGGTGTCATGTGGTCTTTGAATTTCGCTACATTTTGCAGTTCTTAAATTTGAAGATGGTCCAATAGATTTTCTAATTTGAAGACTGCATCCAGCACTATAAAGCCATTGAAACGTTTCATAATCTTGGATAAGCCCTCTAAAGCGTTTGCTTACCAAATTATGGTGTAATATGGTCTTTGAATTTCGCAAAATTTTCAAGTTCGTGAATATAAAAATATTTCTTCTAATTTGAAGGCTGCATTCAGCATGATAGCGCCACCAAAAAATTTGATAATCTTGAACCACCACCCCAAACTGTTTGTCTGCCAACACTATGATGTCATGTGGTCTTTTAGTTCCATCAACTTTCCTAGTTCTTGCCGAATTTGTAGATAGATTAAATTATCGAATTTGAAGACTGCGTCTAGCTTGACAGCACCCACCACCGTTTTTCTCTTCATCCATAAGAGTATTTATCTGGTTGGTTGGACCGGTTTGACCATTAAATAAAATTAATTGTGGGTTGGTCCTATATGGATTACTTTTCTTCAGTGCAACTACTAAAATCTATTAAAAGATACTTCTTAAATCTCGCTATTGGCCTCTAGTTTTCTGAACGGTTCTAAGTGTACCTCTTCGACTTTATAATGCAATTGGGCAAGAGTTTTACCAAAATCTTTTTTTAAATATTGATATAGCTTGTCAATAGTATTCGATCTTCCATACATTTTGGCGAGACAGAGAGTGATATGGACGAAGCTTCTTGGAAGAAGTAAAATGTTAATGTAAATAATTTCCTCACATCAGTTAGTAGCCATTCTGTGACCTCATATAAGAACTGATCTTCAACATTACGGGCAAGAAACCTTGCACTGAACTAGTTCTACAAAATTAGCTACAGTTTCGGACAATAAGTCTAAATTTTTTCCGAAGCTTAGCAAAAGAGCGATCTTTACACCATCATGACCTTTAAGAGAAATTGGCCAACAATACTCTGAGGTTCCACCGCAAGGGGTTGGCCAAGACGAAGAACGATAAATCCTGGTTCTCTGCAGGATCTATTGAGATTATGTTCTAGTGCATGGCAGTGAGTAGCTCATGCAAAATGTTTCTTTATATATATTGGAAAGTCGCATTACCAAAATTACCTTGCACATTATGGAAGCATTTCCAACCCCCAAATTTCAGACAACTTGATCCTTATTTTGGACAAAATTGCGGAAGTATACTGTAGGTAGGACCATGTTGTTGACCATGAGTAGTACCTTAAGGAACTCTAGTGCTGGTACAGTTTGCTGAATGGGATTTAAAACTTAGGAAAACTGAATTTGAGTGGGAGAACACATTCTGAAAATGTATGAATGCAAGAAATAGTGGCGTCATATTGCTCCAATGTTTAAATGGATGTTGACTTTAATCTTTAGGCCATACCAAAAATTATGCTTCTCACAATTAAGAACTGATTGGTGAAGCCTTTTATGAGTGAAGTTCCTATAAAATCTGTCTTGAATTCCATAACGAATATTTAGTATCAAGTAAACTGTGAATCTTTCCTAACATGTCCAAGCTCGTAAAATTCAAAATAAGTCTTAAAAAATTCCCCATCGATTAGCACCCGCTAGTATTTGTCACCCCATCCTTCGGCCAACATTTATTGTTCACGTCGGAAAATTTTTTGCCAGCACGAAATCGTGACAAGGACACCACCGTATAAGATAAAGATACTAGATATTACGCCGACGAAAACTCCTTCCTACTCCATCCCCATTCCATACGCTTCGGCCTGTACTGTGGCGGAGCAAAACTATTCGCATGTCCTGCTATCACACACAGCATACATACAATCGCACGGTTTCTTTTTTATTTTCACGTCAGCGTTGGAAAACACACGCGCAAAGGATAATAGCTACTTCTAATTTTCGCTGAAAGTCGCCGACTTTCAGGATAATTGTGGAAAAGTGTGAGGAAACTGATCTCTGCGTGTTGGACGCGGTCGTGAACGGAAACGTTTCGCCGGATTGCCTAGGCCCGGAGAAAATGGGACGGTGTTTTCTTTTGCGTGAAGAAAATGATGAAAAAAAAAGACGTAGTCGTCGGGCGCTGGTGTGGGTGGACAGCTATTTGCACTGTGTGTGGCGTTATTAGAGAGAGGACTATTTTTAGTATTAAAATGTGTATCCTTTCAAGCTTGTCTTTCGGAATGAGAAAAAAAATGTGTCATCGAGTTCCTTGCGTGTTTTCCGAGAAGACTTTTTTTGTATCTTTTTACAGGGTGTTTTATCCTGGCTTGTAATAATTCGTTTAATAATGAAAGGAAGATACGTTAAAAACCGTTTTAATTTCGCATAATTACATCTTTTCGTATTTATTACAAAATATTTTACGTTGGGTATGTTCTCAGCCGCTCTACGAGAGCTTGGCAAAAGGTATAATTAAGACTGTAATTATAATATATGTACGTGTATATACGCGTCTGCATAAATGGGATGCACGAGGGGAAATTATGAAGTGTAGACGTAAGGAATGTTGCCAACTATATTTCTATATCTACGACATGTACATAGATGGCGGTATAATAGTAAATAGCACGTCAAGATGCCCAAATCTGAGGTATTATTATTAATAATAACAACGGCGTCCTTAGTTGTTAGCCTAGTTTATAAACAAATGGCAATCTTTTCCTGGCTTTGGTCTATTTGGTACCTAGTTTTGACCTAATTTGGCTGCTGTTTTGGTCTGGTTTCGATCTAAGTTCTAAGGAAAATTATCTAGTTTTTGCGGATAAGTGCTGGAATTCGGTGAGTGGTTGAATTCATAGCCAGATCAACAGGAACCCATCCTTCATGAAAGGAGCTGTTTTCTAAACATTCAATGCTAGCTAGACCAGTTAAGCGGTTTTAGCTAGTTATTCCTATTAGCTAGTTCTGAATTTTTGCAGAAATTGGTAGTCCAAAACCATTTACTTTCTCGGCCTCAAGTGCAACATTAATTAGTAATCATTTCATAATCATTCATTACATAACCGCTGGATGTTTTAAGGTTATGCATCTGGTGGAGGATGGCGGAAAACTTACTTCAGATTTAGATTCAAGAATTCTTAAACATTTCATCACAACTCAAAAAAAATATCATGGCAGCTAATCGGAGCGAATTTATCGCCAGCCCCCATTGGCCAGACAATCTTAAAACCAGTTCTATTTACGAATTTATTCAAATTTGCTATCTATTGGCTATAAGAGTTATCGCGAGCATCATTGCTACCTTGTTGTAACTTGTTTCGTTTTACCTGCTCAGGATTTGCTTGTTATCTGGTTTAGGGCTGACTTCAAGCTCAAAACCAATCCTCAACCAGATAAGTGGTTGGTTGGTTTAGAAAGCAACTTATCAAGTTTAGTGGCGAATTAAAGAATGATTAGCCAGAGGGGAAGATTTTGCAATCATAGAGACATACATGCTATCGCATTATCACTGTGTTTCGAAATGAAGCTTCCTAAGATGAAGAACTAACTGAACCAAAGCTTGATCCTAATTTTCTCATCACCACCCAATGTTGTTGAAGTGGTGGAATTTGGTGAGTGGTTGAATTCAAAGCCAGATCAACAGGAACCCATCCCTCATGAAAGAAGCTGTTTTCTATACATTTAACGCTAGTCCTAAACCAATTAAGCGACCTTAAGTTAGCCATTTCCATTATTTAGTTAGCTCTGAATTTCGGCAGAAATTGCTGGTCCAAAAACCATTTACTTTCTCGGCCTCTAAGTGGTACTGATTACATAACCACTGGATGTTTTAAGGTTATGCATCTGGTGGAGGATGGAATTTCGTCACAACTCAAAAAAAATTAACATGGCTGCTAATTGGAAAAAAATTTACCGCCAACCCCCACTGGCCAGATAATCTTAGAACCAATTCGATTTACGAATTTATCCAATTTGCTATCTATTGGCTACCAGAGTTATCGCCAGCATCATTGCTAAACTGCTTATTTCTTGAAACGGTCTAGCTTGTTGTAACTTGTTTCTTTTTACCTGCTTAGGATTTGCTTGTTCAATTTTGGGCTAGCGTTAGAAAGCTATTCTTCGGTTTTTTTTCAAGGTTTGCTTCAAATCACCACTAAAATTGATAAGCTATTTTCTAAACCAACCAACCACCTATCTGGCTTAGGGCTGACTTCAAGCTCAACACCAATCCTCAACCAGATAAGTGGTTGGTTGGTTTAAAAAGCAACTTATAAAGTTTAGTGGCGAATTAAAGCAAATTTTAGAAAGTCCACAGGAACCAGTATGTCCACATCGAATGATTATCCAGAAACCAAGATTTTGCAATCATAAAGACATACTATCGCACTATCTCTGTGTTTCGAAATGAAGCTTCCTAAGATGAAGAACTAACTGAACCAAAGCCTGATCCTAATTTTCTCATCACCACCCAATGTTGTTGAATTAGTGGAATGATTTCCGAAGACTTCTTTATCTTTAAGGAATGCCTCCCAGAGCCACGTGAGGTTCATGGAGAAAAATGTCTTCTAGCCGAAGCTGTCATTCTTGTCAACTGTGAAATTCATATTTATGAATTGGGGGAGCAAAAGTACCCGTATGGAAGCTTGCGGAACACCAAAACTTGTGTACATACATTAAACCAAGTAGACACAAGACTGTCGACCACCATCTATTGCTTTCTTGCCAATAAGGTGTAATCGATTTAAGGAATTTTGTACCAATATAATACAATTTGCAGCAGAAGCAGAAGCACAGAAGTGTTAAGTCATTTTTCTTTTATAACTGGACAGTTATCATTGTACATCATTTCTGTGGTATTGACAGCACTATTAACAAGAAAGTGAAATAGATTGACATAATTCAGATTTTTTTTTTAAGAGGCTGAAGAAGAAATTGTTTCCAACAATCAATTTTGGACAAAACTGTTGAGGGCGTACGATCTGTAGGACAATGCTGTTGACCATGAATGGTACATTTGGGAACTCTTGTGCTACTGCTTACTTTCAGCAATCTTGGCAAAAAATGAGTCACTAATGAGTCACGGATTTGCGTAATCTATAAGATTTACTTTTTTTTTGGAAGAGACTAAAGAAGATATCGTTCCCAGCAATCTAGAGGACGGCCACCTTCAAAACAGCAATTTATTAGAGGTTGAATGAGTATGGAGGATGCCATAAGGAAGGAATTTTAAATACCAAAAGGTAAAGATCTAATCTGATACAGGAGGCATGGTGTATATGGCACAGTAAATCTTCTAATGGCATCATTATTTTAAACGGGATGGTACAGAAACTTTCACCCAGACGAAAAGAAGAACAACTTCGAAAGTCTGGTGAAAAATCTCAAGACATGATTGGTGCCCTGCTTTTTGTTCAGCTCGACAAGTCAAGAGGACGCCTACCATACGTCACGAAAACGCATCTTCAGTTCAGAGAGATTTTAGCAAAAAAGGTGTCCAATTGCTGTGTGATAGACAAAACAAAAAAAGAGCTAACCAATCGACCTTAGATAACTTTACTAACAAAAGGGATGATGTATTGGACTTAAGTATATTACTAACCACCACAGACCCGACATTTAGCTTCCGAATGGGATCTGCTTGGTTAGCCAGCGTTAAAAATAAGATCGTGCACTTCTTGATGTGGTCAATTCCAATATTTTGGGTGGGAAGCGTCGAATCGAGCCCATAGAGCATTGCTAATTACTAATTGAAGAAATTACTCAATTGGGTTAGGCGTTACGCCACCCAATTGTGCTCGACTTGGCACCCTCTGAGGAAGTCATAAATTATTTTTATTCTCTCGTCTTTACTGGACACGTCGTACGAGTTTTTGATCAAAATCTTTGGACGATACACCTTATGATGGTTCATATACGTGACTAAGTTCTGTGCTAAGAAGAAATGTATTCTGGTCAATATTTCCCAGTCCCAACTCCAGTTGTTCAATGGTTTTGATAGTGGTATACATTCTAAATGTTAAAGCAGTTTTAGGTAAGAACTTATCTGATATGTGTCCTGGGCTGGATCCCCAAAGAAAACTAACTTTGGCCAAGGTTTTTTAAAGCTATTCAATAGGTCTGGCTCATCCTTTGGAACCACCAAATCACAAATCAGAAAGTCCATCAACGAATGGATATACAACAAGTCCCGGGAATGGTGACATAGATCACCAAGACAAAGATAGGCAAAAGAACAGAAGCCTGAATTTGCTAGAGATCAGCTGGATAAAGACAAAATGATAATAGGTCTGCTGACCGGCCTTTGTGGCCTAAAGAGGTACATATATATGCATAACATAGACCTAGTTTGCAAACTCTGCAATCAGGGGGCTGCTCAGCTTGTTCTGAGAAATCGTTGACCAAAATATCTACAATAACACATTCTCGAATGACTCAATATCTTCTTCATTTTTAATCTATTCTTTCATTACCCTCTTCAATTGTAGAAAGAAAAAAGCTGCTACCACCGCTTCTATATAATTGAAAATGATAGACATCAAAGAAAATAAAAGTTGGTGGTTTAAATTAATAAATAGGCGCTTATGGATTAACTAGTAATCAAAAGATATATAAGAGAATATATATACATATATGTGTGTGTATATATACACGTAACTCTTGGAAATCAATCATTCCCTCGTAATTAATATCTATCCTACTTGGCGCTTCATTTATTATTTAATTGAGAAGAAGGAGAACCGTTTCAATCCATCTCGTCCAAATTCACTTAATATTACATGCAATACTTCTCACTTAGAAATAAGTTAGGAGTTTAAAATAAAACGTTAACATCTGCTGGTATTATCAATTCGATTAAGGTGGAATACATCGTCGGGAATAAAGCATAAATACGTGTCTAAACAAGCGTTATTTTATTATAACGGTGGCTTTCAAGGGGATCGATAACCTTACAAAACTTTTGATCATTGTACCTATATGTACTCGTCAATACGTAAACTGTATTGCATATGTTATTCTAATAGACGTTCCTTGTCTATACCGGATGTATTCAACCGAATATCCCCCGAATTATTTATGAATTTCATTAATAGTAATGCGCGAGTTAATAATTGAAATGGCCGCTAGTTCGTTTGCCCGATGACAATTGTTAACTTGTCTACCACAGAATCCGATACAAAACCGTACACCGCCAATAAAAATTAAATTAATTTGTGAAATGCATACGCGGATATGTGTGCAGTAATACGGCGGGCCCATCACACGACAACTACAGTAACGGCATTTTTAATAATTCATCCCGTATATTTTATTGTTAATTGACTTGTCACGTTTAAATATTCATAGTTTCAGTATAATGTAATGGGGGAGATACCTCTTTTATTCTATATACGTGCGCGTTTTCCTTTGAAATATAAATTTAAATGTCAGATTCATTTATTTTTAAAAAAATTGGAGGGTGGAGTCTTTTATTTAAGTGAATGAAACAATGACTCTACGGGTAGCTTACCTTTGTCATACAAGAAGGAAATTTAATAAATAAAATTAAAATTACAAAGCAAAAATCCTTTTATAAAGATACTTCTCTCAAAGACAATTCCGCAGTCCACTCCGACAGAGTTACTTAGTCGCCCACTCCTCTTCTCTTTTTATTTTCCCCATTTCGATGTGTAAAAAGGGAATTAATGCGCTTTTGTTTGTATCATTATAAAATCGGATGTCGTTAAACAACCTACCGAAATAAAATTTTAAAAAATGTTAACAAGGGAGATGTAGGTGTATGAGTGTATTTTTACATCATAATAATGTGGGAGGGGGAGGGTGGAAGAGAGGGAGGGAGTGATGGGTAGGCTATAATTCCTGACGAAACAGACAGTTCCATGATTAGGATAACACCTGTAGGTACAGATTTGACAAAAGTAGGCTTACCAGTAATAAGCATTTTAAAATTTGGTTCTTTATTAGCTTTAGAAATTTTTCTAGCAGCACTCCCACCCCCTAATTCTTTTTTTTTCTTTTCTGTTAGTGTCTTCGGGAAGTTCTATAATACAAAATCCTTATTCCAATCAAAATTCTCAACCATCCATACATTTACAAAGCCACTTTGTCAGGAAACCTATTACGCATTAAAATCCAATAATTTGAAGACGAAATATTGACAGGTGGAATTCCCCTAGGTTTCTGATTGCTTTGATATTCTAAAAACTGCTTTAGAAACGATTTAATTTTTGTAGATAAAATATATTTTTTCAAATTTTAAAGACAACGAAATAAACTAATTTGGACGTACACCCAAAGAAAAAAGGATCTGTCACAACAAGAACTACAACTGCAACGCAACTGTGGCAATTGTCTTAAAATTAATAATACGTTGAATCTTGAGGACGTTTAAGCTGGTAAACAATGCAATAATATATGAAACTAGAAATATAAAATTGTAACATTTTAACGAGTTCTGACTTGTTAAAGATTTAAACTGATTATTGACTTGATTGCAGGTGAAATTTTATTACTGCGTTCTAGTGCGTAACAACAATTTATGCTTTTATTTTGGTTGTAGTGCCCTAATCCAACTATAGGTCCACATATCTTTTGGGGGTGTATTTAAATAAAAAACAAAATAAGTTTAAAATTATTCTAAAATGCAACGACGACCATAGAGGTCCTCGTCCCCCACAAAGTGAATCTAACAGCCATGAGAGTGGACACATATTATAAGCAAAGCTTGATTTGCTAATATCCTTGATTTCAGGTTAAATTTTAAGCAATCGTACCATCAATAGTAATAATAATAATAATAATAATAATAATAATAATAATTAATAATAACTATAATAATAATAATATCAATGGCACTGCAAATAACACCTACATACGTCGAAATCTAGTAAGTATACACATCACAGATTGCAACAAGGTAGGATCACGAAGAGTAACATTGCCAACATATGGGCAGCAGTAACTCCAGCATGTCAAGGACCTACCAAAAGAAATCATGTAACTAGGCTCCAAATAAAAGGTTAAATTAGACTGGATTAAATCAGATAGTGGGCTGATTATCTAGAATGTTATAGTCCCAACTGACCTTCTTGGGGGCATGACTATGAAGACGCATACAGGTAAGAATTAAAAAACGCCAGAGAATTTCTCTATTAACGAGAACGAACATATTGCCTATGGAGACCGTCAGGATCCAATAAAACATGGACATAAGTAGGAGGAAACACAATTCGACGGTTATAAAATGATGTATTTTATTTGGTGTGACTAGAACAATACAGGGTGTCCGCGATATACAAAGCATGCTTTTAAGAGATGATAGCTACAACGATTTAGAAACAAAAACACCTTGGGTCTATCTGTAAGCGTAAACGAGAAGAAAATTATTTCTAAAAATCCTTATTTGGTCAAACTGTACAAGGAAACTCATCGATATTGCTTCTTAAATAACCAAAAAACCATATCAAAAATTTAGGGTTGAAAATAACTGAAAACAACGATGAAAACGAATTATTTCATACTTTGAAATTGAAGCGTGGTGTCATTTCTCTTCCACCATACTGTACACGTATGCAGTTAGAAGCGCAGATGCACGCCAAGCATCATCTGTTTATACGACCTTGAACTTGTATCGTACGAAGTCAATGGCCATACGTTTTAAAATAAAGATACCTTTACGTTTTTTTTTTAATAATGTTATGACAATAAAATCGATGTTATGTTGAAGTTAGAGTGTATTTAATAGCAGCTTCCGATCGGTAAATGAAAATTTAAGTTGAGGGAAAGTCGCATTGAATGAAATCAATGTAATTACTGCAATTATGTTATGGCACTTTAAACTCTTTCGTAAACGCTACTACAAAATTGAGTTCTTTTCTTTTATTTGTGATAAATTGGTGGTCCTAAAAAGGACTTTTCTGAGAGATAGGAGAAAATGTATTACAGGAAAGGTTCGATGTGTTGCAACACACGCCTGTAATCGTCGGGTAAATCTTGCACTGATCAGCTGCCGGTGTACAGTATGCATCGAAGTTTGCGACATGAGACCCAAGGTGTATTATATGTTTTTGGTTCTAAATCATTGTAGCTATCATCCCTTAAAAGCATGCTTTGTATTTCGCGGACACCCTGTATTTATTGCTTAAGCTTATGAATTATGATTACCCCAAAGAAGGCAGTAATTACTAAAATACAGATTGTACTGGCTACTGAGAGATTGAAGTATGGACATTCGAACTGCAAGATTTAGACAAAAGCGCAACTGTTGGAAATAAACTCTCTGGAATATCTATCCACAGAGAGCAGCCTAAGCTATCTTTCAGAAGTTTTAGTACAAGTTCAAATAAACTTACTTATAAGCGCCCAGCTATTGAGTCAGTTTTGGGCGGTGTACACAAATCTTTTCTATAGATGTTGAATTCAACATTAATCCACAGAAGCAGACGTAAAACGCCATTGTTAGATGGCTAAATAGAAGGATGACTGAGAAGGTAAGATGCATGTTGTTTGATGCATATTTACCCACTCTGCGTGTCCAATCATTTACTGCCGAAGCTAAATATGAAGTTGAAAATTTGTTGCATCTTATTTTCTGTGTTTTTGTTCTAACAATAGTTCTAAGGATAGTTTCTTCACTTGGAAGTAAGATTTAATTTTTGAGAAAAACATTTTTAGAAATTCTTCTGGATGTAACGGAAGAAGGAGGGAGGAGGGGGGCTCTTAAAAATATTTTGATTATTACTTTGCTTACTAGTCTTACTAACATAACCAAAGCACTTAATGGAATCTAATGTTTTTCGTTGTTTAGTTCTGCATGCTTGTGAATTTCTTTTCGTTC
>ML218362.1:0-12101 GCA_004785975.1 Popillia japonica
CGATGATCTAGTATTCTTCTATGTAATGGAACTTTCCGTGGCAGTATTGTATATCTCTATCATCAGAAAGTATTTAGGTACATAGAAACATACATAAAAAATATAATCTGTATTAAATTGCTAGTCGCTTTTTTTAAGCAATTTCATTATTCTAAACCAAGTGTTTGAATATTTGAATAAATATAACCCATATTTTTCGAAGGGTAAAATTTTTTCTGCACTTATTTATACAACGCGATCGCGAAAAATAAATTATGCGATTTAGTTATTCTTCACCAGTCTTCCAGGGAATTGCACATTTATTCGGAACTAGGTCTGCATAACAAAACCCCCAACCGCAGCTGCATAATAAACACGTGTACTACACACAAATCTGCGGTGTATTTATTTAAACATTATCCTCTGTCAATGCATACAATCGTTGCAAGTTTATTTGCAAACAGATTATTCAACTTCGATCCGCTTCTACATTTATCACTTTAACCTATATATATCCTCTCCGCCCTAATCCTGTAATTTTATTAAAATTCCCGAATGCAATTGCACTGGGTTATTTCCCATTCCGCCGAATATATACAATGGTCGAATCGTGGAACCGTATCTAGTTAGTATAGTTCGATAGTAAAACTGAAAGGATACCGACGCAGTTATTCGATTAAATCGGTATTTCCATTTGCTGTACGTTTATTGTTTGCTTATATTGGCAAGTCGATTATAAACTCGTATCTCTTGGAAAACTATTCCCTCAACGGAGTGCATCCAAGATTTCTGCATTAAATCCCACAGCACCCACTCCATCTTCGTTAGAATAGCATTTACTAGATTGCAATTCAAGAACACCAATTTCCTATATAACTACTAACTTTGAAAGAACTTTCGAGGATTACACTAGAATTAGAAAGAATATGGTTCTAGTTTCCTTTATATTATGGAGAGAATACACTTATGTAAGTATGTGATTGTCTAGTATACAATTCTACACGTGTATAAATTGAATAACTGATATTGTTGTAACAGCTTCACTGCAAGTAAAGGACACATGCAGGGTATTTGTCGGCAGTAGTAATGTGAAACACAATCTGCTAAACATAAAAGAGCTTTCGCATCAAAGAACCTATATTCGGGGCAGATTCCTTTCAAATGAGTTGCACCTATCCGGAATGAGTGCAATTTAGGAATCCAAATGATGCAAATGAGATCATAAATGCCGCATAATAAAATATAGAGCTGTAATAACGAATGGAATTACTCGTTATATGTCTTTAACTACTAAAGTTTGTAAAAGCTCCTGTTGGTCTATCATAATCTGAGAATGTACAGGCTGTTTCGAAAGATCAACTATAGATGTCAATTAGGGAATTCTTAATAATACTTACCAGATTTTATACAAAGTAGGTGATAATAATAGTAAGTTAAAACTAAGTCGAACATGACCACTTACACCCTCCCACAATAGATATCAGACTCTCTTTCAACGCTGTAGATATGACCAGTTGCGTTTTGTTCAGATGTAACAAACTAAATGTACTGACCTGATAGATTATGTGGTATTTGTAATGTACTTAAATAATAGAATCGCTTAGATAGCGATGTTTTATGATGCAGTCGCAAAATGAGATCATGTGGTAAGATTGTTCAAAGGCTTTGTTAATCCATCTGCAGATTTGTTGTGTAACTGTAAAGGTATTATGCAGGACGAGCCACTGTTTTCTAGCACTGTTTTATGTGAGCGGCTTTCCACTATCTTGAAAAATATTGAAAACGGCTTCTAGTTTGCTGAAAATTGTAGCTTTACCGAGTAGTATTGCTTGAGGTTTAATGAGATTCACTGTCATGGTAACAATAGACAGAAACCACCAAGGGATTGCAGGGAACGAAAAAGCAGATAAGCTTGTCTGATAAGGAGCAGCAAAAATGCCCTTAATGGATTTGATCTCTGTTGTGGTTTGCAAATGATCCACCTACAATAAGCAATTAACAAATGAGAGGACAATAGAAAGGCCTTCCACAAGCAGAACACGCACGCACAAAAACAACCGAAGGCAGCTTTATCAGGATCGCCTAAGTTCGCAAAGATGGTGGTACCTTTCAGCAAAAAGGACCTTATATTACTGGCAATAGTTCTGAGATATCATCATCTATACAAGCATAAGAAAGCTGAAGATCAAAACAGTTTACCAATCAAATCTACCATCTATGCCAAAATCTAGAAACAGCAGAATACATTTTGTGTGGATGTGTTGTAAGCTCTTACTAATGCCTACTGCAATCCAGGATGACAATCTTAAATTAATTTTAAGATTCATTGAGAGTCTCCAGCTAGTCTAACATCCAGAAAAGCAACGATATAATAGATCTATGCAGGTTACAGCGACTAAAGGCGACAGTATCACTTTCTTCCAATCCTATATTATCTTTCCCTATAGACGGAAACTGTTTCGGTTATACGAGATCGCAATCTTCCAACCACAGGGAGGAGTCAGCAGGTACACCAGAGCATGCGTAGAACATCTGGGTCTCACCATGCACGGCAGAAACTAAGTAAGATATTTGACTGCGCATCAACATATTTTCTTCAGAAAAGATGTATCAAAGGCTGTAGTCTTTGCTTTGTGACAAAATTTTTTGGTATCGAAGCAGGTTTTCAAAATTTATTGAAAATGATTAAAATATTTAAAAGTACGTTTCAATAAATCTTTAACTAACTTTAATTGTAATGTAAATATCATCCTAATAGCGCGATAGTACCGTTTTGGAAGACGGTACTGACATTCAACTATAACTTCAACAAAACTATTTGTAGGCAAGTATTAGATATACATAGGTATATACATACATACATGGTTTCCACGGCCAAGTGGGACATAGGGAAAATACATACAATCGGTTTTTGGTGAATATTATCTCCCTAATACTACTTCATCCAAATTTAAATGCCACATATTATAACTGGGCTAACGATGAACATTTCCTCATCCATAGTACAAAGAGTCATTTTAATAAAGCCAGAAAATTATTATTTTTAAATTGCACGTGAATTGCAAGCGGCCATGGCGTAGAAGTTCACACAACGGCTTAATAACGCAGTGCACGAATTGTGTACGGTTCGAATCCCGACAGTTGAATTTTGTTTTTTTAAATTTTTAATTGAAAAGTGAAACACATAATAGCACTCGATCATTTTTGTTTTGTAAAAATCATTGCTGTTGAAGATAAAGAAATAAAAAAACAAAATTGATCTGTAGGGATTCGAACCCTAAACAATCGGTGCATTGCGTTATTAAACCGTTGTGTAAACCCTTGCGCCACGGCTGCTTGCAGTCCTGTCATATGTTAACAGCCTTATTAGAAATTCGCGTGCAATAGATTTAAAAATAATCATTTTCTGGCATTAAATGTCTTTCTTTGTACTATGGTTGTGGAAATGTGCATCGTTAGCCCAGTTATAATATGTGGCATTTAAATTTAAGTAAAGTAGTATTAGGGAGATAATATTCACCGAAAACCGATTGTATGTATTCCCCCTATGTCCCGCTCGGCCATGGAAGCCCTGTATATGTATATCATGTGCAATTTGAACATTTCCCCTACCATTACTATCTTTCATAATGTCCCATATATCTTAATTATTTACTGGAAAAAGTGTCATTTATTAGAAAATATTTTCGAAATACTGTTAAAAATACGATCTTTTACATAAATATGTATAATGGCTGTCATAAATTTGTCTTAATCGGATTTTGCCAGAGTTTTAAATAACGCTGGTGTTAGAAGTGCAATATAGGACACTATTTGTATCGCGCGAAACAAACCCAAAACATATAAAGATGAGTTATAATGGTAAAACAGAGGTCGCACATCCCAGTTTAATAGAATTCTCTGTTACGATTTTAACAGTATTAATTGTAAGGAATATTTATTCGTTTCTTGTGATTATCAAACCAACATTTGCAAAGAAATTATATTGTTTTATATTAGCTTATAATGCCTAGCTAAGTAAATTACACTGTTGCTCAATTATGTTTAACATGGTTATAAATTTGTGCTACAGTTGCTACAGCAATAAAAACTGGATTAGCGAGGAAAGTTAATTAAAAACGACGTAAAACTGACGTAGCATACTGAAAAATGTAAGAAGACGACTAGGAAGGAAGTAATAAAAATCACCTTCCTCTAAGGAATGTAGACACTGATGTCGTACTCACAAATCGGTAAATTCCTTTATAAACCCTTGGAGGTTCAGACAGCGCTAGAATTTTTCGCATCCGTCTGGTATTCAGAAAGTTAATACGTCAATAAGTCTGTCTAATACGTTTGTAATGCTTTGCACCTTTACGTTGCAGCAATTTTTTCATAAGATTAAAGTTTGAAGTTCACGATATATGAATACTAAGGAATAAAATTCGCCATAGTTTCATGCTTATAAAAATAAAAATAATGTCAATTTCTAGTCTAGTCTAGATGACGATGAAAAATGATGCTTAATAGAAATCATCATCCTTGACATCAACTATTTATAAGCTTGCCTTACATTAATTCCCTGTTTAATTATCTTTTTCTTAATTATAATTTATAAACCACTTCATATTGACAAAACAAGGTCAAGGTAACATGAATGTCACACACAATCTAATAATGCTTCATTTACAAAACGAATCATCTGCAGCCCATTGTAAAAATGTCAGATATGTATTACTACTTAGAGTGAGTCGAAATAATTCTAAATTAAAATAAAATATGCCGAATTTACTTTCCATATGGTTAGCTAAATTAAGAAACGTCATAAAATATTGAACCCTGAAACTAAATTAGCTTTCTGAATTAATAGCGTCCGCTTGAGAGTAATCGCAATTTTCTTTCCAATTTTGTCGTGCTGTGTTTCAACTGGTGGTGCTAAATTGTAAATTTCCAAATTACAGTTATGAGATTGGAAATACGGCCTTGGCCAAAAGTATTAGGCATCCTATGATTTTTTAGTTGAGGCTGTGTAGGGGCAAATTATAACCTGTTTTTCTCTTTTAATTATGTTTATTCGTTAATTGGAATGAGGACTGCTGCGAGTTAGTTTTGCGCACTGTTCCGAGTCTATGGTACTCCATTCCTGAAGCAGCACGTTTTTAAGGCCTGGTTTGGATGTAATTGTGTCTTCCTTCACTCTGCGCTTTAAAATACTCCAAAGATGTTCACTGGGATTCAGGTCTGGGAACTGGGCAGGCCAATCCAACAAGACAAAGTTGTTGTCACGAAACCAACGCATTATGGTCGCTGATTTCTGACAATGGGCGTTGTCTTGTTGGAATAGAATCCCATCTATATTGGTGTCACCAAAGATAAGTGTTAATGAAGGCCGCAACACAGATTCTAACACGTGAACGTACTTTTCGCTGTTCATACGACCTTCACAAACAAACATTTTGCCAACGCCAGGGCAACCATGCTTCCCCAGATCATAATGCTTCCCTATCCGTGCTTTGCAGCGGGTCTTACATAATCGGGGTGGTATTCTTCGCTGACTTGACGCATCACAAATGTCACACCTGGTGTGGTCCAGTGAAGCTATTAAAAGAGCTTAAAAATTGGTTAATAATTACGACATGATAGAAGCAAGTAACATCTATCATTGTATTTTTGCTAATTTATTGTGATTGAAAATTTACCTCAAAGTTCGATTCATCTGAGCACACAACATATTCCCAATCTTGCTATGTAAAGTGTTGATTTCGGGGAGCCCACTGTAAGCGATATCTTTTGTTGCTATCCGTGAGCCACGGCTTCTTTCTGGCCTTACAACCCCTTAGGCCCGCTTCTCCAAGTCTTCTTCTTGCACTATGAGCGGAAATGGGTTTTCCAATCTCCTTCGTCAGAACTGTAGCGAGTTTAGCGTTTTTCTGCGATTTTCAAGTGATTCGCGGATAAGATTTCGGTCCTGGCGATCAGATCTCACTCGTTTTCTTCCTGATTTTGCTTTGTTAAAGTATGCCCGTGTCTCAAACCGTCTGAGGGAAGATTGCACAACACACTGCAAATATTTTACCAAATTAAATATTTCCACTTGGAACTTCCCTTGCTCGTATAAAACTTTCACACGTTTTTCGTATGGGACCTCACTAGATTTTGGCATTTTGTATAAAATAAGATTGTTTTGAAGTACTATAATCCCAGGAGAATACTTCTTCATTCAGATAATAACAAAAGAAGACTGTTCAAAGTCTTTATTAAAGTTTTAAAAATGCATATGTTTTATTTTTTATATGCCAAATGTTTTATATTCTACTTGATAATGCTTTTTTTATATTCAATGTGTTACTTTATGATGTAGTTTTAAATTTAGTTTACAACAGTTGTCATTCCTTATTACATTCTTTATCATACTGATAGTTTTAGGAATGCCTAATATTTTTGGTCAAGGCAGTATCTATATAATTCCAATATAAAGGACATTTATTGGAAATGACATTCTAAACTCATGTGCTTATTTCCTTATTTGTGTTTTGTGCCTCCAACCCGACGGCCAACCTGTCAAATCAATATATCAAACCTAGCAGGGCTTCCATTGTTGCGGTTGGGTAAAGATGCCTCCACAATTCGTACTCAAACAAGTCGCTGTATTGTTTGTTGAGAAAATTTGTCCATGTTTTTGGGATTCTGTTCTATTTTTGTAGCATGGAAGCTTTATGATGCTACCTTGGAGAACTCTAAACTTTCCTAGCGTCCTGAGTGTAACTCTTGCCTCGTGGAAATAATGAGGCGACAAAATCATAGCGTCAATCAGGGTAGGAGTCGACCAGTTTTGATGATCGAGCTGCTCGAGGTGTGTGTGCTCAATTTTCCGAGTACGAGTGTTTGATTAGTGGCGCTACTGCACCAACATAAGTCAGAATCAAGCAGAGAAATGTCTTATAAATGACAAATTTGATTCTACGACTGAAAGAGCTGTTCTAACATATTAACAAAACCGCAGACACGTGGGCTAAATAGTTAGGTTATCTAAGTTTTTGTCCCAGGTCTTCCAGGAAATCCTTCTCCTTCAATTATGTTAGTTATCTAACTTTCAAAGGCGGCTGGGCACATTAGTCTTGAGTTTCTATTTACATACCCACTTGCATCCACGAATTGTTGACAACGTTAAAGAATTAGGGTAGATAATCTTTGTTTGAGAAATATGTTAGTAGATGTCAACTAATTCTAGTACCAGGTATCACGAACACAGGAGTTTTGAAACTATTTAAATACATTGAGTTTGTAAATGTATCAATCTAGATTTTTTTAAATGTCACCCAACTTAAATTAAAATATGTAACTACATTATAACAAGTCTGGTAGATCTCATTAATTTATATTCATTCATTTAAATAATGCCTGGCAGAGTTTATTACATGACCACAGAACAGAGCGCAAAGGAACATAATACGGTTAAATAAAGATAGTATTTCCATTACTTGATGCTCGGCATTAAGTAATGTATTACTGAAAGCCGAGCACATTCCTGTTTGTTATATGATACATCTATTTTAATTTAACGTTCTTGTATTCTAGATTGATTTAAAACTTTATAAGCAGACGTATATCCGATAGATATTCAATATTATCATACATTCTACCTCCAATATCGCCTGCTTGTTGGATATGAATCATGAGAGTTTTTAATTACATCATTATTAAAAGAAATTACAACTACTATCAATTAAATCGCTTAGTTTTAGGTAACATCACCGTAATTAACTTCCATACAAGTTTTACGATGGTGTTTAATGTATATTACTGCTTTGCAATTAGCGAGTAGCGCCTCTAAAATTTTTCTAATAAAACGCTGATTCTTCAATCACGGTAAGTGCGTCAAGAAAACACCTCCACACAGTCTGCGAAGGAAATTAAAAGGCCACTTACTGTCTGGTCTCGCACTGTCGATACTTAATGAAGCTACTACAGCCTTCTTTCGGCTTAGTTAACTGCTTGGGAGCTTTTAAAATAATAAATAATTAAATAGGCATTGTTGGGGTAATTTTCGGGAAGTAATGTTACTGCGTGTCAAGCTAAAATGCGAAAAATAATTATCTTGGTAGGTGTTTAGTTCTATTTAAATATTCTGTAATGTACGTTAATGACCTTCTTACTTAGATGAATAATTTCGGTGTGACTAATTCTGAAGATAAATTGTAAAGTGCCTTGTAGACGCACTGTTACTAACTTAGTTTATTGGAAGTTTTTGTTCAAAATGGTGCACTATGCTTTTATGGAATACATGAACATGATCATGTGTTACGGCGAAGCTCGTTCAAATTCTTCCGTAGCTCAACACATCTATCGAGAGAGATAGCCATTAAGGCAAGTTCCTAATGTTAGGGCATTTATGGACGCCCGTAGGCATTTGGGAGAAGATGGTTGCTTTAAAAAATATGAACCTGGAGTTAACAGAATTTGTCATATTGTTGCAAATGAAGAAGCTATTTTGCAAATTTGTAGCAGAAAACAATCCTAGAGTAAGCACCATAAGAATAAGTGCACGTGCACCGAATGTCAATGTGAATCTATTAAGAAAGTCGTCAAAGAATGACTTCTTCGTTCATTTTAGTTTCAAAAAATCACCTATTGGACCAGGATTTCTTGCCGTGTTTACAATTTTGCGAGTGGTTGTAAAATAAAGGGCAAAACTTTCTGCCATTCATTTTTTTTACCGATGGAGCATGTTTCAGTCGATGGCATGTTGAATATCCACAATATGCATTATTGGAGACGATAAAAACCATTATCAAAACGTAATACGGAATCACCAGTATGGGTCGTTGGGGACCTATGCCATGGTCAGCGCGTACTCCCCAATTTTTTATCTTGGGGATTTATAAAATGTGAAGTGGATTCSGCAGAAATAAATAATGAAGAACAATTATGCAACAGAATTGTGGAGTTTGCTGATAGATTTCGTAATAATGCTAACATATTTCAAAGATGCCGTCAGTCATTAACACGAATATTGGAAATGTGTATTCAAGAACAAAGTCACCAATTTCAACACCTTTTGCGGAACTAATATCTATCTTATATTTTTTAACGTTATTTTGTTTAATAAAAACCTTTTGACTTCAACAGCTTGTAACTTGAAATCAAGAAGCAATCGGCCATGTGGGCATAGGAACTTTTTCTGTTGTTTCTTGGTCCTCTATCACATGTTGCTATGCATTGTAGTTTTTTATGTTACCCTGCATAGGTACAGAACTTTCGCAATTTAATCTAGAAATATTGAATATTGAAATTACAAACAGATTCACAATGAAAGATTAATCTTCTAAGTTGAAGATTGTGTACGTTAATACTTGGGGTAACAATTACAGAGCAGACATAATCCGCTTAAGGGTGTTAGTAGGAAACCGTATGCAAGTATTACACTAACAAACAACTAATACAAGATTGTTCATTTAGATGCAAAATGGTTAATTAAATACAAATGCATTGGGGCATTCTGGTAGATGCTAATTTGGAGTGGAAATTAATTGAACTCTTTAGTTTTAAAAAATAAAAAAGGGTTATTACGTAAGTACAGTAACTGTGCTTGAAATGTTATTATTGTGTTTGACTTATGTATACTACACTATAACACACATCATTTTAAAACTGCTGTTTTCGTTCGTTACAAAATTATGCGAAACATAATTTTCTATAAGTAATCAGTTTAACTTCATCCATAATTCACACATGAGGGACAGTCTATCATCATTGTATCTCACAATTAATTTGTCAACATGCCTTGAAGTATATTTACTGGTAGCGACGTGGGAAACAACGTTGCAGAACATTTCTATATAATTTATATCCCCTCATGTGGTTGATATGCTTTAATTCAATTTAGAAACGCAGTTAGTTGAACGCGAGTAGGTTAGTTGCTAGAGTTTACGGAAACCGTAGTACGGCTGTTATGAAAAACTTTGTTATTTCAACTTAGAATTGCAAGGAATTGCTCTATACACTCTATAATTATGTCGAGTATACAGACTTTAATAGTGTGTTTGCTATATAGTAGATACATACGCTTCAAGTTGTTAAAACCGATATTTATCCTGTAATATAAAATATGAAGCGCTTTGCACGTTACGGTAGAATGAGCAATTTTGAAGAATATGACAGAATACGAAATGTGGCAATTAGGCTAAAGTGAAAACGGAAACATAGGTTTTTCATATTTGTCACTAGTGTGTATGATTTATACAAAAATATTTAAGTAACAAATTTTCTGAAACTTATTATATTCATGCAATCAGTAAATTAATGTGCTTTCACCAACCACACTTCCTTCATTTAGTTCAGGGTAATTAACCTTTGTATCTCTTCTTACCATTTATTGCTTTCCATTCCATTGCATTCTGGTCTAAGTTTGCCCCTTGTTATAGAGTTAGGATAGTAAGAACTATGCTCGGCGGAAACCGCTTGTGGACCTAATCGAGTGTGGTCACTGAATCTTAGTGGTCACCAGTAATAAAGAAACTTGGAATAACAACATGATCATGTTTATTGGTGGTTATAATACCAGACAAGAAGGACTGAGAGAAAGGCCCTCCGATAAGAGCGGACTCGAATTGGTATACAGACGGCTCCGAAACTGAACATGACGTAGGAGCAGCCTAGGAAGGCTCTCTAGATAAGCTTCAGCAAAGACACAATGGTCTTTCAAACTAAGGTAGCAGCAATCCACCAATGCGTTAGAAAAGTGGAAAAATGGACCGAGTTCGGTAAAAGCGTGTATTTTCTCGCACAGCCAAGCAACACAATTTAAAGCGATTAGTGCTGCAAGTGTTGACTCCAAACTGATTTGGAAATGCGTTAATGCCTTAAACGAGGTGGGTTCCCAAAGGAAACTTATTTTGGCCTGGGTTTCCAGCCACGAGGGCGTGAAGGGAAATGAGGCGGCAGACGTCGTCGAGGCAATTCGTCGGGCCTGACCCATCCTTCGGCACCACCAAATCACAAATCAGAAAATCCATCAAGAAATGGACACACGATAAGTCCAGAGAATGGTGGCAAAGGTCACCTGGGCAAAGAAGTTCCTAAAAGAACAGAAGCCTGAATTCACTAGAGACCTGCTAGATAGAGACAGGAAAACCGTCAAAATGATAGTAGGTCTGTTGGCAGGTCACTGTACAACATATGGGGCATATGTACAACATAGGCCTAGCGGAAGATGCCATATGCAGATTCTGCAAGAAGGAGAAAGAACCCCCAGTCCATGTACTGTGCCACTGCGAAGACCTGGCAAGGTCAAGGTTTCTAATTTTGGGCACAGAGTATCCCACAGCAGAGAGCTACATACAGGAGCCGCTCTCAAGGACATTAACCCTCACAAAGAGGGCAAAGTTAGAGGGCGCCTTCTAGGAGTAGGTACTGGGGATCACAACAGACCGGGAAGGTCACGGTGAAATAGGCCCGTAAGGCCACCCCTAATATAATCTAATCTAATCTAATCTTGTTTATTGGTACACTAATTAATCGAATTACTAGGCTGATAAGGCAGGGTTCGAAGTTACTACTATCTAGTTGTTATAATTTGGCACAGGCAAAGGCTCCCACTGAGCAAGATCCCCTGTCACTGCTAACTCCGCGACATATTTTGGTGGAGGCGCCGTGTAGATTTTGCTGGAGTGTTGGTGCGATTCTTAACAGAACAGAATTTCACATTAGAAGTGTATATTCTTCTATAACAAACTATTTTTCGCGGTATCGTTTAACGTCATACAATTTAATAACGACATAGAGCATAATTTCATTAATTTCATTTTACTGCTCCCACAAATTTGCATTGCACGTTCGTCACTTAACAGTATAAACTATATACTTATGTATATTGAAATATTCAATTTAACTGATGTGCTAACCAGGAAATTGGTTCATATGTTTCTTGTGTGCTAGAGATGTATTGATTTAAATTTTTGTCATTGATGGTTTGAGATTTTGCACTCTACTTTTAGCTAGAAGTGTTTCTTTATTTGCATATTTTATATACAGTGTGGTCATAAAGTTTGGAACCAAGCTTATAACCGCATTATTTTACATTTTTAGGAAAAACGCTCGGACAGGTAAATTTTGTTTTTTAAGACGCCATCTTTTGACATACA